>NW_015504424.1:184364-218234 GCF_001595765.1 Miniopterus natalensis | reverse complement strand
CCCCATAACTCCCTTCACTTGGCGCGTTAAGAGGGCAGGGCCATTAGGCTTGAACTGTGATGGATACATAAGACTCCGAGTCTTTGCTCAGAAGAGATACAATCAAGAATGTCTTAGAATAATAGCATTTCTTACTCGCTGCAATCCATTAGCCTTCCCCTGAAAGGGAGAAAGGTGTGTGCGTGTGTGTGCGTGTGTGTGCGTGTGTGTGCATGTGTGTGCATGTGTGTGCGCGTGAGGCGGGCCGGATGCATCATGAGAACCAACCTCAACCTGGGCAGTAAGCCCGCAGTGATGTTCTGAATCGTTTAGCAAAAGCCAGCAATGATTTGCCTTCTTTGTACCTTGCCACCTGTAAGACTCCTGACTTAACAAAATAAAGCTACAAAACAATGTTTCCTACTCCCCTTTGCAGAGGCCAAAAGGATGTAAAGTCATCTTGAAGAACATCCCTCATGTAGCCTATGACTGGGCCCGCACAGCCCTCCCTCTTTAAGAACATGCAGAAAAAAAATCACCCCACACATGAGATCAGGAGTCCAGCAGGATCTTCCTGAAGAATCAGGATAAACAGTCACTTGTAGAGCAGACCCCATCCAGCAGGGGGAAAAAAATAAAAATAAAAATAAAAATAAAAAATCCCATACTGAAATTCAAGGAGACACCGACCAAATTTCTTATTTCAAATAAGGAATTGGTTCCAGAATTTGAAAACACCGTGGATACTGTGAACCGCTGAGTGGGTTTAGATCAGAGGTAAAATATATTGGACAAAAGAACTTCTGGGAGCAGCATACATTTTGCATTTACAAGAGAGGTAATGTTTTCAGAAAGTAATTCTTTACTGTCTCTACCTGATTCCATCTCCATATAAAAACAAATAAGAAAAGAAATAAGAGATTATGTATAACATGGCAGCAGCGAGTGGAATGAGGAATAGAGGAAGATTGCACAGAATGCAGAGTCTTTATGCTTTAAAAAAATGCTTTCGTGCCCGGCCGGAGTGGCTCAGCGCTCAAGCATTGACCTAGGATCCAGGAGGTCGCGGTTCGATTCCCCGTTGGAGCACTTGCCCGGGTTGCGGGCTCAATCCCCAGCGGGGGGCGGGCAGGAGGCAGCCGATCCGTGACTCTCTCATCTTTGATGTTTCTGTCTCTCTCCCTCTCCCTCTCTGAAATCAATAAAAACATATTAAAAAGAAGATGCTTTCGCAGTATAACCTATTGGAAGCTTTGGATCCTCCTGAGAGAAAATTGTACATGTGCATAAAACATAAGATGGGCATGAAATTTCACGGATTCATGGGCTTCCTACAGAGGTTTTCGTGGTCGGACTACCCGCCACAAGCGGTTCGCGAACACCAGGTTACCACTCCCTGGCCGGACAGAAGCAGGGGACACTTACGTTGTACAGAGGGATGGTCTTCATCACTTTGTACTGCTTCGTGGGATCCATCTTATACAGGTGGCGATCAGTGACAAAAATTGCTCGGTCTTCCACCTTACTAAACCGATTGACCTGTAAGAAAACCAACCAACAACTGAATCATCTCCTGAAGAATGAAGTCGAAGGCTCGGCCAGGAAATCATCCCNCTAAACCGATTGACCTGTAAGAAAACAAACCAACAACTGTATCATCTCCTGAATGAAGTCGAAGGCTCGGCCGGGAAATCATCCGGGGCAGGGGCGGTGGTTGTGGAGACGCAGTCTTTATTTCATAGGCGTGCCCCCGGTGGCCCCTCTCCTGGACGCAGCAGAGATGCGAAAGGGGTAGCGGCTTCCAGACGTGTGGAGCTTTATGATTTAAATTCCGCGATGTTACAACTTAATGGGGAAAACGAGAAAAACACAAAATAATGGAAAGACCGAAAACGTGGAACCCAGACACTATAAAGAAAATGAAAAGGTAACCCCCACAGAATGGGACAAAATGTTTACAAGTCCTATATCGGATAAGGGGCTTGTATTTAAAACATATAAAGAATAAAATAGATATTGTATCTCGAATATATAACTCAGTAATAAAAGGTAAAAAAAAACAATTAAAAATGGGTTAAGAATCTGAACACACGTTTCTCCACAGAGGATATACAAATAGCCAAACACGCTCGATACCATTAGCCACCAGGGAGATGTCAATTGGAACGAGACACCACGTCATGCCCGTTGGGATGACAATAATAAAAAAGGCAGTTACTAACAAGCACTGGCCAGGATGCGGAGACACTGGGGCTCTCACCACCACTGGTGGGAATATAAAATGATGCAGTCACTTTGGAAAACAGCCTGGCAGTTCCTCAGCTAGATGAACATAGAATTACCATACAACCCTGAAATTTCACTCCTGGGCATGGCTATCCATGGGGATTGAAAACATAATCCCACAAAAACTCCTGCCTGAATGTTCACAGCAGCATTAATCATAATAGCTAAAAACATAGAAACCACCCAGATGTCCACCAACCGATGAGTGGATAAATAAAATGGGATCTATCCATATAACAGAATATCGACTGGCAATAAAAAAGTGAAGTCTTGACACATGCTATAACATGGATGAACCCTGAAAACATGTTAAGTAAAATAAGCCAGTCACAAAGGACCACCTATTGCATGGTTCCATTTCTATAAAATGCCCGACATAAGCAAATCTATAGAAACAGACTGTAGATTAGTGGTTATGGAGGGCAGGGGGAGGTGAGAGGTTTGGAGGAACAACAGCTAAGGAGTGTGGGATTTCTTTTTGGGGTAATAAAAATGTTCAAAATTGATTGTGGCAACGGAGACTCAAGTCTGCGACTATACTAATAGCTATTGAATTGTGTGACTTATTAAAATGGTGAATAGTATCCTGTATGGATTATATCTCAGTGAAGCTGTAAAAAAAAAAAAAAAGGAACCCCTACAGGATACAACTCATTGCCCCCTATCCCATGCAGGTAGACGTGTATATTTCAGGTTAAGTCCCTAAAGTAATAACAATGTGATGTCTTCCTTGGAATGTCTGAACAGTAACAGTTATGGTTTTTTGAGCTACATGAATAAAGTCTATTACTCATGAAGTCTTCTATTATAGTATTTGGTCAGTCCAACTAAAGATTTATCAGTTTTTTTGATCTTTAAACCAACTTTTGGTTTGGTGTTTTTTTTCACATTCTCTATTTTTATATTCTCTATTTTATTGATTTCTGCTCTAACAGTTACATTTCCTTCTTTTGCTGGCTTTGGGTTAGTTTGCTTTTTTTAACCAGTGTCTTCAGGTAGAAGATTAGGTTACTGATATGAGATCTTTCATCGTTTCTATTCTAGGCAATTACATGTCCTTCTAAGACGGCTTTGGCTGCCTCCCCTAAGCTTTGGTATTTTGTGTCGTCTTCTCCAAATGTTCTGATTTTCCTCTGATTTCTTTTCTGATCATTGGTTATTCAGGAGTATGTCATTTAATTTCCTCCTATTTGTGCACACCCTAAATTGCTTTCTGTTGTTGGTTCCTAATTTCACTCCATTACAGTCAGAGAACATACTCTGTATGATTTCAATCCTTTTAAATGTCCTGAGACTTGTTTTATGACCTACCCATAGTGTTTCCCTAAACTCTTGCAAACACTAGTTGTTATCAACATTTTAAAGTTCGCCAGATTTATAGTTGAAAAATAATATTTCATTACTTTGATCTGAAGAACACTGTAATTATGTATTTTTTTGAAACTTTGAAACAAAAGACTTCTAAAATCACCTCGACCTGATGATCCTTTGTTGTGAGGTAGCTCTTTGATATTTTCTTAATTCCTCCTTTGGATATTAGTGTATTTATATCAAAATCTCTTCTGGGGTTAATCTAGGCTACATTTTTCTTAAATTCACCCATTTAGTTAACATTTTAAAATTTATTTGCATAATTTATTTGCATAACTTTACAAAATGTTCTTTTATAATTATTTCAATTTCCCCTCTCTCTCTTCTTTCCTAAATAAGCGTTTCAAGGTTTTAAAAAACCGACGATGTCCCCCGCCTTCCACTTTTCAGCCTCGCCTGTTCCACTCGCCCGGCTGCCGTCCTCTCCAGGTCAACAATGGTCCAGGCACATCCTACTTCAGAGGAGCCAACATACTCACGGCCCGTAACCTCGCCCCCCTTCCAAATCTCACTATGTCTTTCTCTCTTTTCCAAACTATGTTCTTCCTCCCTCTCCGCCTACTTAAAACAGTAACAAACGTATAAAAAGTACTCAGTGACCACTAAAAATACAAGGCAGACCAGTACGTGCCGTGAAAGAGACACCTGCAGTAAAATGCAAGTCCTTGACCTCGGGGAGGTCCCCCCTCTGCTGTTTTAAAAAGGAATGGTTACTCAAAATACCCACTCCCCTTAAGAAGGCGTGATAGCCTGACTCTTAAAAGTGCAGTCACCGCAGCGCTTCCACGGGGCAGCCCTTCCTCAGCACGTGCCCACGGGCGGGCACAGCTCCCCGCGGACGCAGCTGGCCACGCACCCGAGGCCACGTCCAAGCGAGTTTCGCGCGAGCCAGAGGAGGTCAGCTTCAACATCGCCTTACCTTACGGACGTGACAGGAGAAGAGGACATTCATGTATTTGTCCTTCCGCTTCAGTTCGTTCGCCACGGGGACAAAAGTGCCCGAGGTCTGAGGCGTGTCTGGCTTCTGAAAGAGAAAGCAGCGTGGCAGAAGACGATGCGGGGCACTCCCGGCGCGAAGGCGGGTGCTCAGCACGCGGCCCTGCTCGGGAAGTTTCCCCACCCGTCCCGGATGGTAACCCACCGAACGGCTGTTTTATCGCCGAGGGGCCTACGAAAATTTTAAAATAAGGGATGGGACAGAGGCTGGAATTCAGCTTTAGGGATAACGGATGTCGAGGCGGTAGTTTCACAGAGTTGCTGAATTAGGCAAGGGAAGGTTTAAACGGTCGAAGCCGGGTTACAGAGGGCGCCCAATGCATCAGAGAGAAGACAGAGCACCTGCTGTAAGGAGGGGGAGACGTCAAATATTGTACACCTGACAGCGGTCAAATCTTTCAGTTCAGGATCGCTCAGAGAAATTCAGTTTCTGCAGGTGTCAGTCTTTCTATAAATTCTGGGAGTCAAATTCTTCCCTGTTTTTGTTAAGGGAGCAGGAGCGATGCCACCTGGACTTACCGAAGCAAGGTAGTTGCCCTCCCAGGCCCGTTGGAGCCCAAGGTCAGCCCTTTGACCCTTCAGCATTTCCATGGCTGCGACCTTTGCCCTGACCTGGGGCAGGTCTGAGGCGGGTATGCTCTTGATGAGCTGAGAGGCTCTCCATCTGTAAGTAAATAAACAACACGGATTCGGCTTCAGAAACGCGAGAGCAAGAAGCTTCCGTGAGGCAGAATTAAAGCAAACTGCTTGCGTGATACCCTAAAAACGGTTCAATGCGTCCAAAATGTATACTATCTGGCTCTTTACAGAAAAAGTTTGCCTTTGGACTCGATTAACACAACTAGCAAGATTCATTCAGAGAGGGAGGGAGGGAGGGAGAGAAAGGGAGAGAAAACGGCCCACAAGTAGAGCAGACGCCTTATTTTCAAAATGCTCACTGACCATAAGTCTTTTGCATCTTGGCTGTTTGTCACCATATACCTGGGACCTAGGTCAGTGCCTGTGGCCCAGCAGGTGTTGTGTATATATTTCCTGAGTGAATAAACTAAGTTTTACAAAAATCAACCAATTCTAAGCCATACATAAAATCTCAAAATCTAAAGAAGACTGTACAGGCCACAATGCAACATCATCAAAACCAGTCATTCTTTAATGAATATTTTTAATATTCATTAAAAATATTACACAGATCTTTATCGATTGTCATGGACGGGTCTTCAAGACGTATTTCTAAGTCAAGTCATGTCACCATACATATAATCTTGCTTGTGTGTAAAAGAGAGGGGAAAAAGCCCCAGTGACACACGCCTGTCTACACACGCACTCACAGTACGAGCAAACGTTTCCAAAGTGCCTGTGTGTCAGACACGATCTGAAATGCTTTATATACGTATTTACTCATAGTCCTTTCAACAACTCGATGAACAGGCACTATCATTATAGCCCTTTTACAGATAAGGAAGCTGAGGCACAGAGAGGTTAATTAATTTGGCCAAGTTACACAGCCAGTCAGTGCAGGGCTAGAATATGAGCCCCGGCTCCGGGGCTTGTGTTCCTAACCACTAGACCATGCTATCTCTTATGTGTGTGTTTGTAAATGTATGGACAAAGATTTAGAAGGATACAAACTAATTGTTAATGAGTGGTTATTTCAGGGGCAGAAATAAAATGGGGAGAGATAAGAGGAGGTGTGAAGAATTTCAACTTTATATCCTATATATTTTCATATCATTCCACTTTTTAAAAATATGAGCATGTATTCATGTATCACTTAATTTCTTTTTAGATTAAGTAAAAAATACAGGTTGCCCAAGAGGTCACTGTTCGATTCCCGGTCATGGCACATGCCTGGGTTATGGGCTCGATCCCCAGTAGGGGGCATGCAGGAGGCAGCCGATCAATGGCTCTCTCATCATTGATGTTTCTCTCTCTCTCTCTCCCTCTCCCATCCTCTCTTTAAAAATCAACTTTAAAAAAAGCAGGTTGCAAAGAATACAATTCATGAAAAAACACACCACTTATATGTGTATTAAAAAGGCTGCCAAGACTTAGAACTAACATTTATAGTTTTATGCCTGAGGATTTAGGTACTTTTGCTTTCAATAATTCTGTACTGTTTGATTTTTTTTTTATGAGCAATCACTTTTTTTTTTTAAAGCAAAGGAGATATGTATTAAAGAGTTTTCTTCCCATGCATTTAAAAAAAAAAAAAATATCTGTATTGATTTCAGAGAGAGGAAAGGAGAGGGAGAGAGAGAGATAGAAACATCAATGATGAGTCATTGATCGAGCCCACAACCTGGGCATGTGCCCTGACCGGGAATCGAACCCCAGTCGCCTGGATCCTAGGTCGACACTCAAACGCTGAGCCACGCCCGGCTGGGCCCCATGCATTTTGTCTTCTGATATCTGCTACCAATTTACATTCAGTATCTCAATGATTTTATAGTGTTCTATATGGAACATTGTAACACCAAACGACCGCAGTTGAGGACCATTAGCTTAGTTTATGTGACTAGATAGCTGCATCTAAGACACAATTAAGTATGTCTGGTGCACACTGGCAACAAATAAGCTCAAGCAATGAGGAACCAGAAGCTATAAATAACTAAATACTCGGATTCAGGGCAGTTTACAAAAAAGATGAAGATTGGATGGAAAAATACTAATTTACAGGGGCCCTTATTTATTTTAAAAAACAGTGTGCTCTAAAACAGTTGTTTTCTCCCATGCATTTCTTTTAAAAATGTTTTTATTGATTTCAGAGAGAGAGAAAGGGAGAGGGAAAGAGAGATAGAAACATCAATGAGAGGAACATGGATCGGCTGCCTCCTGCTCGCCCCCTACTGGGGATCGAGCCCGCAACCTGGGCATGTGGCCTGATCGGGAATTGAACTGTGATCTCTTGATCCATGTTTCCCTTGCATTTTAAAAATCACCTGGGAAACTCTAAAAAGGACCTCTGCTTGGGACCCACTCTCCAACTCCATTAAACAGGACTTTCTGGAAGCGGGACTTGGGCAGCAGCATGTATTCTAAACTCCTTGCAAATTTAAGGCACAGCAGGATAGACAACCACTGCGCTGAAAGGATGGACAGAAATTCTAGTTTGAGTTACGTGCGGTGATTATAATAGCTATTTTTTGCTACTAGAGTCTGCATGCCAATAACATGTTAAATATGGCTTGCTCCAGGGGCGGTGGCAGACTGCTGTCCATGGCTACAGGAAAAATAAATGGGCAGCCCTCTGAAAGCAAAACCTACAAACCTGGAGAAATGTGGTAAAAGAAAATGTTCTAACAGCAAGTAGAGCTGAGCCAGCGTCCTGGCCTAAGAATTGTGCTTTTATATTACGCATTACGTGTATGCGCTGCCGTAAACGGACGCAGCACCTACGAACAAGTTCTTACCTGTTAAAAATTGCCTGGAGGGCCTCCTCGAAACGGCGGAGCACTTTCGGAGGGGTTGGCCACTTCACGTGCTTCCCGTAGTCTCTCATGGTCTTGATGCCGTGGAAACGACGGGCCACCTCCCGGATGTATGACTTCACTTTGTAGTGCCTGTAGTATCTGATAATGGTCAGGGCCGCCTTGGTCCTCTTGTACCGCATGCGGGCCAGGGTGCCCCGCCACACCTTCACGACAGGGGAAAGAAAAAGACAACGTTGCCGGCTGGCCGAGTAGTAGGTAACTTTGAAATCACAGAGGTTCCTGTGCTTATAAACTCAACTGGAGACCCGGCAGGTGCCACCCAGATCAGCCGGAGCCACGGCATGTCACTTCTGCCTGCCACCAACAGGTGGCGGTGGGGAGCCGGGGCCCTCGTTCTGTTCCAGCGGCTACCCCGGTGCCGGCCGCAGGGGCGTGCGTGCTGAGTGCAAAGCAGAGCCCTGTCTTAACTCTACAGTCCCGAAAAGAAGAAAGCCAAGCTACAGATATCTTTGGAGATATATTTTAAGAATGTTGAAAGGAAACGAGATGTGTCAGAACCAAAAGCCACCAGCATCTGTAGATCTCTTACAAAACCCGGCTTCACATAGATTCTGTACACTGGCCACCAGCATACTGTCCCATTGGATTTGCAAACGGATTTATACACAGCCTGGGCAGCCCCTCGCCCCGCGCTGTGTAAACACGCAAGGATTTAGGTGTATTCCTGGGGAAAGGGTAAAACAGATGACCGGTACCAGATGAACTTTTGTAAAATCTGTTCAGTGCTCAGAAACCAACCGGACAATATATAAATGTCTCAATGCCAGCTTTTTTATTTTTAGAGAAAGAGAGAAACATCGATTTGCTGTTCTACCTATTTAAGCATTATGGGTTGATTTAAAAAAAAATTTATTAAAAGAATTATTAATTTTTAGAGAGAGAGAGAGAAATGTCGATTTATTGTACGTTTATTTATGCATTCACTGGTTGTTTTTTGTGTGCCCTGACTGGAGACCGAACCTGAAACCTTGGAGTATCGGGACAACGCTCTAACTGAGCTGCCCGGCCAGGGCGCAATGCCAGCGTTAGTCAAGCATGGGGAAGGCGGAGATACTTATATATATTTTCCAGGATCCTCTGTCCAGGTTCCCATATTTCTCATTCTCTCCATTAAAGACACTCTGGTGTGATCTTCACCGCTGGCTCTTCCCCTATATATGCTCTCTGCCAGCAACCTCTTTCCTCCGCAGCATTTCCAGAACAAAGGCCTTTCTCCGCCCTCCTGCCACGTCTCCGACACCCCGAAGGCCCTCACTGCTTCCTGTGATAACAGGCTCCTCGCACGCGTCGCGTTCCAGGTACTTACTGCTGCTTCTTCAGAGACCGTCCCAATTCTCAGGCTGATGGTAACCCTTCCCTCCGTCTCTGGCCTCCTGCGACCCAGACGTGCAACCTCGAGTCCAAAGCCCACCGTAGGGGTTCTCCAGACTCCTTCAGGTTTCTTAAAATCTCCGACTGTGCCCCCCAGTTTGTGTCAGAAAGACTCACGCGACGCCCCATTTATTCGGGCACCTCGGGCGCCTTCGTGCGGCTCCTAGCCTGGCTCCGCGCGTCTGCAGTGGCGTCCGTCTCGGCCCTCTGCACAGCGGGCCTGTTTGCACCTGCCTGTGAGGAGGGGACCCCCAAGAGGAACCCGCGGGGCCAGAAAACCCACCATACGGGAGGGAAACAAGACTAGGAGGGCTCTGTGGCGGGAACCCAGCGTCCACACTGAACGGGATATACAGGCCGCGGGACAATGGAAACGAAATCAACGATCGCCGCACGTGGCCTCGGTGCAGAAACCCCTTTTTAGTGAAACGGCCCCTCTGCTCCGTTGCCGAATCCACCCTACAGATGGCTTTGTTACGCCTCCACCCAAGTGCTAAAATAAAGGTCCCTTCTTTTGTGTCTTGAAAAACCCAAAGAATACAATTACAGGGTGGAAGTCTGTGATTGAATTTCTTAAAGAAAACACATTTTTAAAAGTTTCATACTGTTTGTTGCCTTTCTTTTAAGAGGAAGGAAATTAAGACTCCCCGGGGCTACGTCTACATAGAAAACCAATCTTTAATTGTCAAGAAGGGTTTTATGGAGCTTTTTATTAAAATGTTTTTGGTTAGGTGCTGTAGCAATTTGGGAAAAAAACCATTTTATAAGTAAGTGCTTTTTAAGGCGTAGGCTGTGTTTCTTTTTTTGACAACCTTTACATTTTCATCTGTGTTCTTGGTTTACTTAGGTTTTTGTCTCGTTGAAAAAATAAGATAGTACAGAAATGTTATAAAAAAAAAGACAGTAGCTCTTCCCCTTGCCCGCCTCACCCCACACCTCCCCACCTCGCAGTCCCATTCCACACAAACCATTTTAACGGTTTCTCCTGGTATTTACCAGTAACCCACATACTGTAATTTCTTGGCTGATCCTTTTAGACACCATCCAAATTACAGAGGTTGGTGATTTAGCTCTCTCGCTATCCCTCTAACCTCTCCTTTATCATCCCAATAATAATTACATTTACAATTTTCAAGTCAACAGTGCTTACATTATATTAACTATATGATATATTACATAAGTAATTTACACAGTATATATATTATATTTCATATTACATATTAATTTGACTCACCACTGTGCTAAGGAGCATGACTACCCTTCTCATTACCATGTCAGGCAACGCTGTTTTCACTTACAGTCAACAACTGTTTCATTTTTTTAATTATTATTTTTAAAAAATATACCTTTACTGATTTCAGAGAGAGAACAGGAGAGGGAGAGAGAGAGACAGAAACACCAATGATGAGAGAGTCACCGATCGAGCCCGCAACCCGGGCATGTGCCCTGACCGGGAATCGAACCCCGATCGCCTGGATCCCAGCTCGATGCTCAACCGCTGAGCCACGCCCGGCTGGGCAACAACTGTTTCATTGTAAACATCTGCTTTATTTTCTATACACCTACTGTCAGTTTTTGCCAGCTGCTCTAACAGACCCATCCATTTTCCAGCCCATCGACGGAATCTTTTTCTTGGACCTTCTGTGTAGCCTTCGCTCTTCAGGCCCACTGCACTGGCCCAAGCCCGGGACTTTAAAAACAACTCCTCCGTGTTGGATCCCTGATTCCTGTGCTTAAGTTTTTCTTTTTTTTCTTGGTTTTCCTCTCTCTAGGAGCTTCCAAGAAAGGGTGCACAGCCAATACACTTCTATTCTCTTTAATCTGAGAGTTCAAAGCAGTTGCCTAAAACGAGGTCTGTGTCCTGGGGTTTGAAGAGCAGAGTAGATGAGAACAGGCTCTAGACTCACGACTGCCTGAGTTCAAATCCCGACCCCACTCGTACCGGCTGCATGAACCTGGCCAAGCTCCTGACCCTCCGCCGCCCCATGCCTTAGTTTTCTTATCTGTAAACACAGGACGACATTCCTTGCCCACGTACTGACGTATGAGAGGCGAGGAAGACGGTAAAATGTCCCGGGACTCTTCTTGCCTAAGGGCAGGCGTCCTCTTGACGGAAGCGCGGGTTCTCCCGGGCCCGCCTCCGGGATGCGCGCCTTTCTGCGTCAAGTCGGAGCCCTGAGAAGCAGCGCGGCTTCTGAATTCCCTCCTTGTGCTTCTCGGGGTTCCAGTCTTCTCTTTCAAGGACACATTAATTTTTTAGCACCTTCTTTCAATTTGGTCCAGTTTTTCTTTTCTGGATGACACTTTTCAAGGTTTATGGTACAAAGTTGAGATCTCTTTCTGGTCTCAGGGTTGATGGCATGTTGTTCTTTTTACATTTTTGTTAATTTCAGCTAATTCAGGGGAAAGGAATTTTGTGAACCTGCAGTGTTGTTTTTTTTAACCCTCACCGAGGAAATGTTTTTAAAAGTGATTCTGAGAGAGAGAAAGGAGAGGGGGGGAGAGGGAGAGAACATCCATGTGAGAGAGAAACATCGAGCAGCTGCCTCCCACATGAGCCCCAATCGGGGATCGAACTGGCAACCTAGGTATGTGCCCTGACCGGGAATCAAACCTGCAAGCTTTTTGGTGTCCAGGGCGACGCTCCAACCAACTGAGCCACCTGGCCCGGGTGTGAACCTGCAGCTTTATCGTCAACTTTATCTGAAGTCCCTTAGGCTTTATTTTTTAATATCAGAGAAAGGGTAGCACTGAGAAACCACCCAGTGGAGAATGATTCTATGCAAAAACCGACTCAAGGATCTTCCCTTGAAACCTAAGCATATTTGGCATAAACAGATATGCTTCCATAAAAAACTGTGTGTGTGGGAAGGTGGTTGTTGATTTTCCCACCGAGGGTCTGCAGGTTGGAAATTAAGGTATAAGACAGATTTTTCCATTTCCCTCTTGTTTAAAGCAGCTTAAGCTGCTGGGTTTTTCAGGACTCATACAAAGCTTACCTCAGCAGAGGACTCTGCCTGATGGGGTGTCAAAAACCAGAAAATTAAATGTTACATTCAATAAGGAAATGCTTAGCATTTGTTTGCATATGCCTCGCGAGAGTCAGCAAAAAACGGGGGAGCCAAAGGGGCCCCCTCATCAGGGAACAGTCACACTGGAAGCGGAACCGACCGCACGTTCTGTGCTGCAGGATACGACGTAAGAGGGTGGGAGCTGGAAGAGGTGCGACGGGACCTGGGGGGCAGGTGAGCAGCTGAAGGGCACAGGGCAGGACATGGGAGAGGGCGAGAGAGTCACTTCTTAGGGGGGAGAGAGGGCGGAGGCAAACAGGCCGGCTCAGGGGGAACTGAGGCACAGAGAAAGCGCGTGTCCTTGCCACTGAGTTTTGGACCCACTTCCTCGCTGCTATACTTTTACCCCCCCTCCCCCCGAGTCGATTCTCAACACAGCACTGACGTGATCCCTTTAAGACCAAAGTCAGATCATGTCACTTCTCTGCTTAAAACCCTGCCCCGGCTCTCGTTTCCCTCAGAGTGACAGTCCCAGTGCCTCCCCCGGCCTCCGAGGCCCACGCGACCCGGGACTGCTCTCTCCCTTCACGGCCGCCACACTGGGCCCCAGCTGCACCCTGCGCGGGCTGAGGGTCCTCCTGTCTCAGGGCCTGGTGCTCCCTGTCCTTCTGGAATGCTCTTCCCGCAGACAGCACATGGCGAACTTCTCCGCCCTCTCGAGTCTTGGCTCAGCTGTCCCCTTCCCGATGAGACCGGCCCTGACCACCCCACTTAAACTTGTCGCTCCCCTCCCCTCCTGGTTCTCCATTCTCCTTACCATGCTCTATTTTTTCTCTTGCCTCCAGCAGGTACCAGCTTCCAACACGCCGTGGGGCTCACACATTATTGCATTGTTTATGCTCTCCCCCCACGGGAATTTAAGCTCTGCCGGTCTACGGTTCTCCGTCTCCTTTTCTCACTGATAAATCCCCACCACCTAGAACAATGGAGCCACGCCAATAGTATCTGTCGCATAAATGACAAGTAACCAATGGCCGGGTGAATGTTTTCAACTCCATCTTCCAAGCCTGACCCTGCACCTATCACGTTGGCTGTCACGCTTTCCATTTTTGAGAGCTCGCCTAGTTCTCTATACGTTCCTTTTAAAAACATTGCTCTTGTTTTGCAAAAGCAACACCTCATCCCTCCTCTCCAAGTACACGAACTACGGTTTTTCGTTACGCACTGCTCCCTGCGTTGTATCCGCTGGTCTAGCTCCCCTCTTCTTCCATCTGTGTTGTTCTTGGCCTTCTGAGCGAGAGGCCTCAGACGCCTGGGGACCCTTGGCCACCCACGCCCTGAAGAGTGAAATGACGCTTGGAGGTCTGTGTATCTGCTTTAGGAATAGTGGACTTCACCGCAGGGTGATCGGGTGGGGACCGACCACCTGTGGGGGCCCCAGAATGTTCTCTTTGCTGCCAGAATTCTGAGTGAAGGTGGATGGGAGGGATCTTAGTATTTTGACTTTCACTTAATTTCCCTTGTTTTAGTTCAGTGTCTTCAGAGTAAACTTCTTCTCTTATATTAGAATGAGACTGAGGCTGTCACTGCAATTTGTGGGCATCTAACCGCTCTTTATACAGATTTTCAGGCAACCTGCCCCTTCAGCTCCGCTCCTCACCCCATCTACAGAGCTCCCCGGTCCCTCTCACGCCTGAATCTTTCCAGAGCGGCCGCGCGGTCAGGTGCACTGGCGTGCGTGTCTGCCTCTCTGCGGGCGCTTGGATGTCAGCTTTCTCCGCCCGCCTGGGGGAGTCACGTCACCGCCACTCACTTCCAAAATTAGGGAGATGCCTTTTGTCTGCTGTTGTTTCCACCATGGTTCTGTCTGTCCTTGTGGGTGTGTCTCCAGCTCTTACCCCTGACTGCTCATTTAAGGGTTTTGAGAGGAAGTGGATGCAAATACATCTGTCATGTTTAACCAGAGGTTTTCTAATGCCATCTTAATTCTGCCACGCTTTCCTCTGGTGAGTACTTCCTCCGTGGTCGGGCACAGCAAAGCAACATCTGGCAGTCATTAAAGTACAAGATATACAGGGTGTCCCTCCTCAAAAATGTATACATACTTTAACAGCTGGATAGCTCAATTTTGAAAATGAAATGTATTTTAATAAACACTGGCTTTATAATTATTCCAAGTGTGTGTATACATCTTTTTGGGACAGCCTATATTTTGTAAAAGATGTAGGATTCTAGGTTACACTCTATTAAGAAGTAGGTTAATTACATATCTTCAATTTAGTCTCAGAAATACACACCGACCAGTTTTCACATTTTTCCCCTAGTTCATGCTGTTTTTCTTTTTTCTAGTCATTATGGGTGGTAGGCCCCTTCTATCCTGTTCTCAAATAGCTCCCTGGTGCTCTGAATTGGATATTTGCTTGGTTTCTACAACCAGAAGCCTTCAAAGTGTCAGCTTCCCAGGCCCTCTGGGCCTAGGAACAACTTTTTGGAGAAGCATCTTTCACTTCTCAACTTAAGTTCCCCATATTTATCTGGCAGAGTTTTCACAGCTTATGATTGTTAAAGAGTTGAGGCAGAAGATAACTTATTTAGCTACTAGGCTGAACTCCAAGCAAACTGTAAAACACACAAAACCTATCTTTGGTATCCACATGCCCCATCAAGTTAGAATATGGTAACTGCATCCTATGTGGGATATTTCATGATTGATTAATGAAGACTTGCAGTTAATAACTTCTAGGAGTTATTTTAAAGGAAGACTCAAAGACAGAAATATCTCCCTGAGTTACTTCTTTTCAACTCAGGTATCACTATGAGGGACAAATGAATCAAGACCTGAGGAGCTATTTTTAAAATGCCAGTGCTCATGCTTGTCTGTTTGTTTACAAGAACAGCAGTTTAATATGGACCAAGAAGAAAATAAGACCCAGTGGATATAATCTGTACGTTCTTTGCACAATTCTTGACATAAAATTTCTTAGTTTAATAGATAAATTAAGAAGTAATGAAATAAATAAATCTTTAATCAACAAATGAAAACCATTAAAATAAAGACAGACAAAATAAACAAACAAACACAAAACAAAACAAAAGCAAAGCAAAGCACACGCCAGCCTGATCCTTGTAAGCTGCCCTGGTGAAGTTAACCGTGTGTGGGAGGGGTGGTATGTGCCCGGCAGAGTACAACTCGGAAATGCCCACCCTCCCGAGATGCTTCATCTCGGTCTGGTAGGCTAACCTGCCGAGTTAGCTGACCTGTGAACCTTCATTTAGGACTCACACATTTTATATGTGGCCTTGTCCAGATCCACGAGCCCAGCAATTTTTTAATGTGTACAACTGTTGCCCATTAATGGTTTCGTTACTATGATGATGCCATATGTGACCACCCCTTGTAACTGTAACTACAAGAAGCATATTGAACCTCTTGGTCAATTACAGTCAGAAGACCAGCTCAGCATGAACTCTATCAACACCCAAATGACAATTGTTTTGAAGACACATGAAACTAAAATCACTCCAACCAACAGGTCAAGTCAATCTGATGGGCCTTTCAGGATCCGGTCTTGCTCAAACACAAACACTGTGGAGCTGTACTTAAGTGACTGCTTTCTTTTGTTTGGTTAGCTTTCTTAAAAAAGGAGGTACCAAAATGGATAATTCATTGTCAAAATCTCTCAAGTGAAGGCTTTCTCCAAATTGGTTCTTGGCCCATTTGAGGAGATCCAACGAGGCATCCGGGGATGTTACGAATTTGTCTGAAGCCGTGCACCACCTTGTCAGCCCCTAGACCCACCTCCACCTTATGTCGAGGTGGTTCACCATCTGGTCAGGGGTCAGCTGGGCTTTTACCTCATGTCGCAAATGTGCTGGCTTTTCTTCCTTTGTGCCTAGCATCTAAAACACGCAGAACTCCTTAAAAACAACAACCCACTACACCTTGGCTTCAGATGCTTACAAAGGACCCCAATTTTGAACAGTTCCTTAGGTCACTCAAAAAACTCAGATAATAATAACTGATATTTGAAAGGACCAGCCAAAGGTGCATCCTAACATTCATTTCTGTAGCGTTTCAAAGTGAATTCTGGGTTCCATTTTCAGTAAGTCTGGGAAAGCTGCATACTGTGATTCCTTGTTGGAGATTCACTATGTGCATCAGCATATGAACAGTTCTGAGAAGCTCTATGTAAATAAACCCGTTTTAACTTTGACCAACAGAATTTTAAAAACATATTTGACAGGATAATCCTTTGTACACAGATTACTCATTCATTTTGGGAGGGGGGGGTGTTGAGATATGCCATCCCCAAATATGCCACTCTGCCCTAAGCATTCTTTTGAGAGTCTGTTCATTCTACAAGAATCTCCAAGATTCCTACTTGTATGTGTGGTTTCTCTCGGGAAAACAGGAAATACCTATGATGTGCTGGGAGAATCTAAAACGTCCATGAGGTAACTGGGAAACAACTACAGCTAATGCCTTAAAAAGTAAGATAGGGTCAAACGCCACAACACAAACCTCCATGTAGGGAAGCTTGAACTCCTCCGCCACAGCGAGGCTGTTTCCGAGGAAGTCCAGCACCGCTGAGGGGACAGCTCCCTGGCTGGCTGTTCGGAGGGAGGACAGGGTCCTGCCCTGGAGGGAGAGGCCCGCATTCCCCAGGCTACTGGGCGACGGGCGGTCAGCCTTGGCAGGCTGCAGGCCTCTTACCTGTGAAGCAAGGATGTACACTGGGTGATTTAGCAGAGCACCCACTAGGATATTCTACCAGAACGGCTACTAATAAGCAAAATTTTAAAAATGTTATTTCAAAGGTTCTTTTTGATCCAAAGTGCACAAGGAATTGCCAACCTCTATCTTTGATTTTCTTCTGGTTACTATTATTACCCCTAAGGGAAAGGAGAGAAAACATTAGCTCACTAATTATTTTTTCACATAATTAGTTCATTACGTGCCAGGCCTGTGTTAGACACCTGACATACATTAAAGAATATTTTAAAATCTTTTAAAAAGCACTTATTCTTGACATATTATTTGTATAGTGCTGTCACAGGTTTCTATGACTAATATAATTCACCGAAGAGAAAGCACGGAATACATTTCTTTAAGTCATACATTAATATATGTTGCTGGCAAATACTTGGCTTTGGGAAACCGCTTTTTCAGACCCGGGAACCTGCCTCTACAGAGGAATGCAATGAACACGCACAGCTCTTGCCAGCAGCCTGGCTCTGGCTGTGGGCAGTGGAAGATGGTGCCAGCAGGGGCTAAGGCCAGCGTCCCCCAACAATCCCCGCAGCCCAACATGCCATCAGTCACCAGGGCCCACTATGGCGGGGTACTGGGTGAGGATGCTTCCTGAATCTTGGGGGACGGGAGTAATCTGGAAAAGGGCCCTTGGATTTCTTAGGGTGAACATCAAATGTGCTTCCTCTTAACATTTTCTTGTCTTAGGTTGTAACTGACGGAGAAGTGGCTGGATAAGCAAGTGTATGCTTATTAAGGACAGATAACTTTTTCAACAGCTCAACTTTAGACAGAACAAGTAGAACATAAAATGATTTACTGTGAAGGCCATCACGGGTCATAGCTCAATTACAAAAAAATACAACTGCCCTGTTTGGGTGCTTGGTTCCTCACAATAATAGGTGAGGCATGTGATCAGGGTAGTAAGAGGCTCATGCTAGATTAATGTTGTAGTGATACAGGAAGAAATGCTACTATTTACAGAAAAATCTAGAGATCACAAAATGCTGGATTTTCTCAGTGATGTTTAGGTTTTATATCTGTAAACACAGTTATAGGTAGCTTTATTACTGTCGATTTTATCAGAAATATAACCTGTACTTGGAAATCTAAAATATCCCACTAGCTATATTCCCCAAGAAATATTTTATAACACAATATTTGAAAATTGGGGTTTCTTTGTCATATACTAATCAAGTCAGACAGATTTAAAATGGATGTCAGTAGTAATATGGTTAATTTTTCAACTAACTTCTCTAGAGTCTATTTTGAAAATGTTCATATTTTTATCAGTCATTTAAAATCCATGCTCTTTGGATTGGCTTTTTTATTGATTTATATGAACTCTGTAAATTAAAAAAAAAAAATCACCCTTTTGTCACTGGTGTTTTCAATATTTTTTCCAGTATGTCAATGATCTTTTGATACTGTTTCAGGTACACTGCCAACAGAAGTTGTTTAAAATATTTATGTAGTCAAGCATATTTATTTTTTTTGTTTGGTTAATCCTTACCCGAGGATATTTTTTCCATTGATTTTTAGGAGGGAGGGGAGAGGGAAAGAGAGAGAGAGAGGTTGATATGAGACACATAAATTGGTTGCCTCCTGCATGGGTCCTGACCAGGATGAGGATCCTGCAACCCAGACATGTGCCCTTGACCAGGAATCGAACCCTAGACCCTTCAGTGCTGGGGCCAACACTCTAAGTGCTGAGCCACACCAGCCAGGCTCAAGTGTATTCACTTTTCTTTTATGGTTACAGTCCTATTTTATGCAAAACTGAGGTAATATAATAACCATAAAGTGCTTTGCAATGCTTTTTTATTTGATATACCAGGCACATTTTCCCATGGGATCAGATCTCATGAGATTCTGAATGGTCTCCCAGTACTCAGACAGATGTATATATAATTCAGTGAGATATCTGTACTGTTTTCTATTTTTTAGTGGTATAACTTTATAAATTCCTGCACACAAATGATTTATGGCAAAGTTCTAGAAACAGAATTGTTGTTGTGACCCATTTATGTTTTAAACTGCCACATTAATTAACGTACCCATTTCCCAACTCTATCATATAAATAGTTAAAAAGAATGAACTCAATTGATAGGATAACATACCATTGCTTTGATTAAATGGCTTTGATTGTTATCCAACTAAAAATAAAATAAAATAAAAAAATATATATATATATATATTTAATTGATTTCAGAGAGAGGAAGGGAACNAATTAACGTACCCATTTCCCAACTCTATCATATAAATAGTTAAAAAGAATTAACTCAATTGATAGGATAACATACCGTTGCTTTGATTAAATGGCTTTGATTATTGTTATCCAACTAAAAATAAAATAAAAAATATATATATATATTTAATTGATTTCAGAGAGAGGAAGGGAACGGGAGAGAGAGAGAAACATCAGTGACGAGAGAGCCATTGACCGGCTGCCCCCTGCTCGTCCCCGACTGGGGATTGAGCCCACAACCCGGGCATGTGCCCTGACCGGGAATTGAACCCCGATCTCCTGGGTCATAGATCGATGCTCAACCGCTGAGCCACGCCGACTGGGCTGTTATTCATCTTTTTAAAACTCACTAGCTATTTGAGTATTTTCTTTTGTGAGTCCTCACTTCATTCCTTTTTTTGCCCATTACATATTCATAATTTCGCACAATGATTTGTAAGGGCTCTTCATACATGAAATAAGCTAACCTTTGATCACATTTACAACGATTCCTTAGCATTTGGCCATTTACCACCTCCTGCCCATGATGATCTGGTTCAGGTCCATAAAACATGAGAAGGATTTTGCTAGGTAGTTTCTGAGAAAGAAAATGTTCCCACTTTTCTGACTGAATGTCCAAGGACTTTCTAGAAGTGACTCCCTGAACAGAGGAAAACTATGTGGCTGCGGAAATCCTTGGCAGCCACTGTGCACCCACAAGGGGGAGCCACACTTGGGCCTCACGAAAGAAATGCCGGCGGCAGCCTGTGCCAGTCTGAACTGCGTTGTCTTTCTTTATTTACTTTCTTGGCAACTGAACACATGATGATACGATGATATTTTTTGAGAGGAAGAAGTTTTAAATGTTTATGGAGGACACCTACGAGTCTTTGCCCTTATGAATCCTATTGCTGCTGCTGTACTTAGAAAGACCTTCTCTACTTTAAAGTCAAGCATGTGCCTGTAAAATGAATTTGTTTTGTTAAAATGTAAGCTCTCTGCGAGGGCAGGGAGACTCGGTCACAAGCAGGAGAGCGCCTTCATTTTACAATCACTTCGTGAACGGGAGGCGATTGTGCTCGTTCTGATAGATTATCTATATTTAAAGATGTGTGAAATGACCACTAGAATCTCTGGATTTTTTGAAATACAAATGAGTTACCAGATATAGCCGATGAGTATGACAGGAGAAATGTACTATCTGGGTCAAACTCACATGAGTGGACTGAATCTAAGTCATTTCCTACCTGCTCAGGCATTAAGACGAGTTAATATTGGGAAACTTTATCAGGGGGTCTCTTCTGAAATAGCGGCGTAGAAAGCCACTGGGAAGTAATCAGGGGGGAAATATGTACCTACACACACATATAAAATGACTTGATTGCAAAAGGTATAAGCTATAAAGAGAAGGGCATGTACTATAAGTTTTAACATACCAGTCATAATAAATCAACAGTTTTATGCAAAGTAAGAGCAAGCATATCTTGAATTCAGAGAGTAAGTCAGACTGCTTATCAAACACCAGCCTTAGATCGCCTAAACAGCTCTTTCTGTACGTGAAACTTGGAAATACTTCAGCATCATCAAAATCTACCCTTCTTTTTGGTCTTTTTTCATTCATTTCAACTGGCTTGTGATCTATATTTCATGGAACTCTTCTATAGCTAGCTGCCCTCCAGGGGTCCTTCTAGAAAACCGAAACCCGAATTCCAGCTCAATTCTTGCACAGACGTAGGCCCTGCTGCGCTGAACCCTGAAGAAATGGATGTGCACCAGCGACAGGAAGCGACAGAAGCACAGATGCTGTAGAAATACTGCTTAAAATGCCTTCCAAATGTTCAAGCCCTTTCTTGCCACAGTCTCTCATGCATTTCCCCCTGCGAATCTTCTCTCCCTGAATTCCTGAAGTTGTCCTAGGGTCCGAGCCTTCTCATTCTTTAGCTCTCAGCAGCTTGATGCCACCTCCTCAGAGAAGTCCTCCCTGACCAGCCTAAAATACATTTCCCTGAATGCCCCAATCAGCCCTTCCTTTCCTTCAAAACTGTTAACACAATTGGTAATCGTTGACTTACTTTCTGTCTCACTCGACTAGAATGTTTGCCCCACGAGGACAAAAAAACCTATCTGTTATATTCATCACTGTATTTCCAAAGAGTGCCTAGCAATAAACACATTTTTTAGAAAAAGGATACTTATTGGCTTGAATAAATGAAATATCTTTATTGAAAGCGTAAAAGAAGACGTACTTATCTGTAAAAAAATAAAAAGGGCACTCAGACTGTTTTATACCCAAGAAGGGCTCTGTAATCTTTGGGTTTCTGAGAGCTCACTTAAAGGAGACAGTTCATCTGTTACACAACTGTGAAGACGAGCCCAGCAAATTATGAAAACGCTCAAGAAGAAACACACGGCAGCCGCCACACAGCTCTCCAGTCTTAAAGGAATTTCAAAACCAGTGTTGACGATTCCAGAGCTGTCTAGCACAAACAAGCATCACCTTGAAAAAATGTTGCCAGTTTGCCAGTAACATGATGCATGAGAAAGCCTGGTTTTCAGCGGATATTCCTTTTACACGAAGAGAATTTCACTAAAAATGTGAAATCTTCATCTTAAATTAGTTGGCTCTGTTATGGCTATACAAATATCTGGATACTTTTATATCCAGCACATATAAAAATGTGGGTGTCCTAAATTAAGTTTCTATTTTCCTGTCCATTCCAGTTATAGAATTTTTCATGAAAAAATTGCCTTTTTTGGGGGGGAGGGGGGAACAAAAGTGCCTGCATCTTACCAAGTGAGCCAGGAAACTGACACAGCTCATCTTTATTCTCTCTTGAACTCACTGAGACTAAGAGCGAGCCTATGAACTACTGTGCATTCTTCCTGTCTCCTGTGAAAATGATGGAATTCCTCTATTACTGGAATGACAAGAAGGAAGGAAAAGAAACGGGACTGGGAAGCTCTAACAAATTCACATATACAAACGTACACTGGTTCTCAAGTGAACAAAAATCAGATTCCAGTTAAGGGATAAGAAACCAACCCTTGGTGAGATAACTTAGCTGAACTAGCTATTCAAACCATAGGCCAAAGACAACACAAGATGCTTCATTCACGAACCTTTGGCCTGAACGCCGCAGCTGACGGGTGTGCTCCAGCTCGCTTCTCTTCCTGAGGGGCTATCCAGCAGATACCGTTTTACCAAAGGGGCAGAAAACCCCTGCTGCTGCTTTATGCCTTTCACGGACTCCACTGAGGCACTACGTTATGGCAAAAGGAGCTAGGTAGCCCCAAAGAGTCTCAGAGTTTCCATGTCTGTAGAGCTTTATTCCCTATATAAAAAGCATGGAACAAGTTTCCTGGGATCATCACATTCAAGGATGTATTTATTTGACCAGACTAAGACCACGATAGACATAGCCCCTTGACTTAATCATCAGATAATAACTACAGAAAACTGTCTTATTACTAAATAACTGCTTTAAATTCTGGATTTCCTTCCTCCACCAAATAAGTCCATATATCGCTCACTTAGTTTTAAGTTACTGTCATCTACAGAGGACCCTATGACAGGTTACGGTGTTATAGCAAATGTTCACTCCCTGCCTCTTGACCCACACGGGTCACCTCCTCGATGTGATCTGCTTTGGTCAATAGCATATAAATGCACGTGGCTGAGTATCTTGGGACGTGCTTGTGTGGTCAGCCTCGCCCTCTTTGGCTTTTGCTACTAACATGAGAAGAACATGTCCAGGGGTCCACCAAGTTCAGGAAAGTGAGCAACATGTGAAGCCGACCTATATTCAACCCATGGCCTGGTTGAGATTAGCCAAGAATGGCCAAACCCCAGATGCATGAGGAAGAAATAAATTCTGTTACATCCATTAAGTTTTAGGGTGTTTGTCAAGTTAGGGTGGTAGGCTAACTAATGGCTCCCTGAAAGACAGCTACCTCTTAACCCCTGGAACCTATCAATGTTACCTTATATGGCAAAAAAAGGACTTTGCAGATGTGATTAGGTGAAGGATCTTGAGATGGGTAGATTATCCTGGATTATCTGGTTGGAGCCTAAACACAATCACATACACACCCTTATAAGAGGGAGGCAGTGGGAGATCTGAAGACAGAAGAGAAGGCCTTGACCTTGGAGGCAGCCAAAGGAGCCACAAGCCATGGAATTCTGGTAGCTACCGAGGCTGGAAGAACAAGGAGTGGATTATTCTCTGGAACCACCAGAGCGAGTGTGGCCCTGTGATTTTGGCCCAGAGAAAGGGATCTCAGACTTCTGGCCTCCAGAAATGTGAGATAATGAATGTCTGGTGTTTTAAGTCACCAAGTTTGTGATATTTTACAGCAGCCGCAGGAAACTAATACAGTGGTCTGTGGCACAACTATGGCAATAGTTAACTGATACAAATCCAAACCAAGTATTAGTATTAATAATATCAATGTTAATAATAATAATAGCAAACACATGGTACTTACCATGTGCTAGTATGTTGCATGTGTTAACTCATTTAATACAGCCACACTGTAGGTGGGTACTATTTTATTTCTCTTTTATAGATGAGGAAACTGAAGCACAGAGAGCCCGAAAGTCCCAGCCCTTAAGTGTCAGAGCTGAGACTGGAACCCAAGTGCATTTGGTTGACTGAAGCCAAGAACTATCTGTTGGTTAGGCAGTAACAGAGTCTAGAAATTATATAGAAGTTAGTGATTTTTCCACTCTGGCAGCAGAGTCAAAACTTTAAGACTTTCCCAGCTGGATAACTCTCATGCCTACTAATTAATTACTCCATTTGTTCAGTATCATGAAAGTACCTCATTTAAATGCATATGCATAGCTCTTAAGTATTGACAAATATCTTTGCTTTCATATATAACATAATCGATCTTTATAAATCCCAAAGCACCTACTTACTGAGTCATGATGATATAATTATACTATTGACAAAATGTCACCCAGTGCTCTGTGGGCATTATTCTGGGGGCCCTGGGATGAATATAAACAAGTATAAGGGCGCTGCTTCCTTCAACAATTTATAATCCAATTTGACAAATGTGCAAAATTGATAAAACAAATGAGCAAAACTGATAGATGATCTAAAGACTACTGAAATTACAGAATTCAGTGGTAATTTTAAGCTGAAAACTTCTTATAAATCACCCAGCTGACAGGTCCTCTGCCCTGGATTCTTCCATGGTCTATCTTATGAAGGATGCTAACATTGCAACACACTCCTGTGGGGTATACGGACCCTAACACGTGCCTTCCTCACCCATTCAAGAAAGCAAGTATCAGTTTTATAGAAATAACCTTGAATTAGCTCCTACTTACAAACTAATTCATTATCTTCAATAACTTATTAGTAACAAATTACTCATAATACACCTCATACCTGATGGTGATAGACGTGCCCATATCCAAACCTACCCTCTGACAGGTAAAAGAAATGGCGACCTAAAACCTCACACGAACCTGAAACTGCCAGCTGCCAGCTCGGCTCCTGCCTCCTGCTGAAGTTACTGTCGCAGAGCGCCACATACAGCTGACAGACGGGCTCTGGTGAGGGCAGTAAGCACGACTTTATTTAGACTGAAGAACGCTGAAGGCAAGGCCAGCAGAATGTGCTAAAGCGCACAGGTGGAAAGAAAGATCCGTCTGGGAGTTTGGTGACAAACACAATGAAGCTACAAGGGTGGGATAATGGGAGGTGCAGTTGGCTGGAGCCAGACTCTGGGAGAGTCAGGTCTTAATTTTGTCGGTGACTGAAGAGTTTTTGAAGAGAAGATCATTAAGACTAAAATTGCGATGTACAGGTGAGGGCCGAGGAGGGAACCCAGGAGGCCACACAGGAGTGGTTCTGGAGAGAGTCGCAAGCATCCCTGGGCTCTGCCGGCTTTCACACCCGACACCCCTCCACGGCGCACACAGCATGACTTCCACTCTGAAGAGCGTGTGTGTGCGTGTGTGTGTGTGTGTGCAAGAGAGAGGAGGACAAAGACGGGAATGACACATTCCAAATGTTAACAGCAGCTACCTTTTAAAGGTGATGTGACTCTATTTCTTATATTTCACAACGAACACGTATTCCTTCATAATAAAAACTGGGTTACCTGAAAATTTTAGATGGAAATAATGCAGTTATCGTTATATGTTGTCCCTGTCTATAATCCATCAAGGCACAATACGCCTGCGAATCAAGTACTTTGTAAACCTGCATTTAAATAAGAAACGCTTGATTATGTTTTTAGTTCTCCAAGGTTACTAGTCACCAGCACGTTCTCTCTGAGTCTCTGGCCTCTTTGAGTATTTGAATAAATGCAAATACAATAAGGCCAACTCAGGACAGATGACTAGTAAACATCTTCAAATTAAATTTTCTTAAGAATACAGACTTCTCATTGTGCTAAATTTGAATACAGAGCAAAGTCTGATAACATTAGAACTGACAAAAGCCACTAAATAAAAACAGTCCTAGATTTTTTTTCAGTTATGAAAAGTCTCCCCAAACTCACTGGTCTTCAGGAATCAATGGTTCCCTCTCAGTACGTACAAGGGGTGTGTGTGCACATGCATGTGCATGGATGTTTCTAAGAATTAACAACATGGTTCAAAAAGAATCACAGGAAACATCCTGTTTTGTAACATACATGTTTCACTTAACATGCATCATGAACATTTTTGATGGGTTACTTTTTTTTACACTGTGATTGTTAATGGCTGCTTAGTTTTCTACGGTCTGGGTGTACCATGATTTATATAACTAATTTCTTAACATTTTCTCCATTATTTTCCACTTACATGAGAAATGTTGAAAAGAAATTTCTTACAACTAAATTTTAACCTAAATTCTTCAGAATTTCCTTAGTATAAATTTCTAGAAGTAGAACTGCTAGGTCAGAGGCAAACCCAACTTTTAAATTTTTTGGAAACAGACTGCTAAACTACTCTCCAGAAAGTTCTCACCAATTTCCTCTTATGCCAGTAGTATACATATCCTCAGCAACAATGTTTATAATAAAAAAACAAACACACACCACAACCTGAGTATTTGATAGGTGAAAATATGGTTATTGGCCATTTTTCTTTTTTGGGGGGTAGGTGGACCGTTAGTTCATATTTTTACTCAATTCTCTAGTGAGGAATTTATTTAATTTCTTTGGGAGGACGTTTTGTATATTAAAGGTACTTATGTTCTGTACTTGTTGAAATAAAAAAAAAGGGTTTAAAGCCACTATATGTGTCCCCATTAAGAGACACTGTATGATTTCTATCTATATGTAATAATGATATGTTTCCCAGAACATGTTAAATATTTCATAAACCTTTTTTTTTGACTAGCAAAACTTGATAATCCAAGCAGAATGTGTTTAAATTTGCCATTGCAAAGAATATGAGCAATTTCCTGGTATATTTAGATTTCTTGGTAATCGTTACATACATTTGCTATAATAAGAAAAAGTGCAAAACAAACCCCAATACTGTAGCCCCCACGCTTAAACCACACACATTCTGTTATATACCTAATCTGGTAAACACAATATATTCTGTCATCCAGAAAGTGTCTTCGCTTAATGAAACCACGGGGCAAAATCACATCCTTTAGAAACGCCTTTTTTAAAAGTCAGTTTTTAAAATTATCTTTTTTGCGTGATATTTCACATGAACTGTCAATGTTGTCCCTGTAGCGAATGGCCATTACAATAAAACATCTCCATCACCGCCTTTAATGCTTATTACCCAATTATTTCGGCAAGGATCAGAGGGAATTTACACAGAAGCGACATGGACAATGCAGTCACCGAGGTCGCATAAAAGGACAGCTAGGCAGTGGGAGCAGGGCTGGAGGTGGGAAGGGAGGCAGTCTCGCCTCAAATCCCAGACGAGGGCTTCCTGGGCCTGGGTACAAATCTGCGCCCCGAGCTGTGTGGCGGCCACAGCAACCGGGAAACTTGCTGAGTTACATGGATCTCAAGATTCAATACGGTTGGTAATGAAATACTCCCCCTACCCAAAATGCTCTTTTAATTTTTAAACAATAATTCTTGTTGAGGAAGACAGATTAATTGCTCGGCAGTGGTTCAAGGTATTTTGTCTGGCAGGCTGTGCGCACTGTAGCTTTTGCCTGCACACCTACCTGTAAGATCTCTGACTGGAGTCTGGGACAGCAATCCTCACTGAATTGTTCAGAAGTTCCTCACTGAAGGCAAACATCTATTCCAGAACCACTTCCCCTTCGCTAATTAATTCCTCATAAAGAGTAATCTCTTGAGCTTCCAGTAATTAAAAAAGAAAAGTGCAACAGTAATGTAGCCACGGGTTTCTTTCCCTTCTTTTCCCCCCTCCCACCAACACCTTTAGGGCCCGGAAAATGCTGCCATGGAGACAACAGCTGCTGGGTTATGAGTGACAGGTCTCAAGAGAGAAGCGTCTTGGAACAGGAACATCTCGAGTTTAAAAAAAAAAAAAGTGGCGAGGGAGCAACCAATGCAAGCTGTGTGACCGACCAAGCAGGGTGGGGGCGCTCAGCTGAACGGTGTTATTTTAGCCAGCAGAGAATAAAGGCACGATTTCCCCCTTTCATCTCATCTGACATAGGAAATGTTTTCCTTCCGAAGGGGAACAGATTTCTTTTAAGCACATCTCGAGCATATGTACATATCTTGGCATAATTACATTTTAAAATTGGGATTCACACTGATGCACCAAACTGGTTGCCTTAGTAATGAGATATCACCCAGGCAACGGATTTGCGGCCCTTTCAGGAGAGCGGATCATCTGTTTCCAACTTACAGGGGAGTGGGCCGGGGAAGGGGTGGCAGCAGTTTCTTATTGGCAGTATCTGAGAGGAGATAAATAGGAAACAAATTATTTTTGACAGGTCGCCATTATTTTCCAAATACGCCTTTATCTTTTTTACTCATCGGTTGGATGGGAGGAAGGAAAGAGGGGAGAGAGAGAAGAAAGGATGCTCTGTTGTTCTGATGTTAAATTTTTGCTGAGGCATTTTTATTGTTCTACAAGGGCTGTGAATTTATTTGTCAATATGTAAATCTAAATGACATCAGTTATTGGCTTATATTATCAATCAACAGAAATCTTTTTCACAGGAGTAGAATCAGTGCCTTGTACATAGTACCATTATTATTTTTTTAATTTAAATTTTTAAAAAATATATATCTTTATTGATTTCAGAGAGAGGAAGGGAGAGAGAGAGAGAGAGAAACATCAATGATGAGAGAGTCGTCACTGATCGGCCACCTCCTGCACGCCCCCGACAGGGGATCGAGCCCACAGCCCAGCATGTGCTGGTTATTAATAAACATGCTGGTCATTAATAAACCAATAATGCCCTGACTCCCAGATGAAATGGGCGTTTTTTGGTCCTTAATTTGTGGGACGTTTCTATGTTTGATACTACTGGTCATTCCTTCTTATTTTAAATTGCTGCTTCCTTTACTTCCCTCATATATCCAACTGCTTGTTGGTCTCCTTGACTTGAATGTCTTAAACCATGAAAGACATCACGCCCCAAACAATTTCCTCCAAACACACTCCCGCTTCTGTACCCCCATCTCTATCTCATTTAGCAACACTGGCCACCCAGGAACCTGAGTTGGAAACTTGGGCATCCGTGACACCTGCCCCACCCAACAACTGCCCCACCCAACTATCACGGCCTGCCCATTCTACCTCCAAACCTTTCTCAGGTTCCTCCACACCGCAGCGACCGCTGCTTGGATTTAGGCCCCCATCTGCTTTCCCCAGATGATAGCAAGAGGCTCTTAATTGGCCACCTTGCCCCCAGTCTTGTTGACTTCTCTCTCTTTGACACGGATCTATTTAAAAATTGAACACTGACCACATCACTTCTGTCTCCTAAATCTTTCGACGGGACTTCCACTGAATCTGGTGGGCATGTGGGGGAGCAGACAACCGGATGGCCCTGCTGCTAGAGAAATGTAACCGCATAGCTCAACTCTCAGGGGAGTAAAGGACTTTCTCAGGCATCATACAAGGTTGGTTGAAATGTAAAATTCTGATGATTCAAATTCTTGACCAGGATATAGAATGACAAAAACTCCCATTCGTTTCAGGATAAGTGTAAGTGGATATGATTACTTTGGAAAGCAACTAGGCAATCTCCAGTAAACGGAAAAATATGCAGGCTCTACAACCTAGCACTGGCGATCTGCGGAGCATTCCCTAGAGCAGCGGTTTTGAAGGTGTGGCCTGGGGAACCCTGGGCATTGCTGAGACCCTTTCAGGGGACCCTCAAGATAAAAACTGATTTCATAATAATACCAACAGGTTACTTGGCCTTTGTAATTCTCACCCTATCACGCGTCTACAGTGGAGTTTTCCAGAGGCTGCATCACACGTGATGACATCATTACTCTGACAGCTAATGGCATGTGTGTACGTGAGTGTACACGTACATTTATTTGTATACACACACGTATATTTGTATATTCTTGAATTTTGTAGAATTTTCAAAGGTGAGCTTTTTGGGGTCCTCAAAACTTGAGAATAGCCGCCCCACAGACACCTACTCACTTTAGACAAGGAAACAGACACCAAAACGTTCATTGTGGCACCACACAAAATGACAAAAACATTGAAAAACTATTATCAGGAAAATAAGGAATGACTTTTTAACCAGGAAAGAACAAAAAGAAATAAAAGTAAATAAACGAGAGCTACGCTTAGGGGCATTTAAAAACATGCTGTGTGAAAAACAAACACGCCGGGTGAGAAAAACGAAGCCGCGGGAGGCTCAGCACAGCACAGTGTGGGGACAGAGCACTGTGGACTGTGACGGGAAGTTATCCTCAGACAGAGGCTCCGGCCCTGACAGCAGAGACTAAGCGGAACCTGCAGAAGGGAAGCCTGCTGAGCCGGGAGCTCCGAGAAGACTAGTCCTCAGCTAGCTCTTTACATCTCGTTGGGTAAATAACGGGAGCGTTAGTCAATGTTTGAGTACTGGTTGTAAAATTCAAGTTAAATCTAAATTTAATTCTGATGTCATGGGACACTGCTGCCATGGATGTTTGCTTCCTAATTATCCATGTGGCTGTTTTTTGTTTGCTTGGTTTTTAACCCTCACTTGAGGATGTGTCCACTGATTTTAGAGAGAGAGGCAGGGAGAGGGAGAGAGAGAAACATCATCGGTCTCTTGCCTCCTGCACGCGCCCCGACTAGGGATCGAACCTGCGACCTTTCAGGGGCTCCAACCAGCCGAGCCACACCAGCCAGGGCCATATGGCTATTTTCTAAGAAGGGTAAAGAACTTTCCTGTAACATTGAAAGAGCTGTTTTAATAATTCAGAGGGCTAGGATTAGTCTACGTTTATTATGGAAAAATGACATTTGTTCGAATATTTTTGTAGAAAACTTTGTTCCCTGTATTTGTCACAGGAAGTTTATTTTACCCACTAACCTTCGTGACTATAAACCCGCGATGATATCGATGACCCAGCTCTAAGGAACTCAACCTGTATAAATGGTTTATGAAATACTGCTTCACATCTGTCTTGCCTGGAAGAGCATTTTCAAATCAAACATGAATCTAACAGGGTGGTCGGTTCTTAAACTTTCTGGTAGCTCTTCTTCCAGGAAGCCTTCTCTCCTGGCAGTCGTTACCGACCTAAGACCATCACAACCACTCCTTCCCCCTGGTGTGGGTGCCAGCACACCTCTCTCCCGGCTGGGTTGTCAGCGTCTTCTGGGTGGAACCTTGTCTTGTTCATTCTTAGGCCCCTTTTCACAAATGAACGAACCAGTCCGTGTTTCCTACTCACGCAGACGTGCACACGAGCGCCTTTCTCCCGCACAGCCCCAGGTCACAGTACTGGAGGGGGCGCTCGCTCCCCAAAAGACAGTCAGTCAATGGCCAGCGTTTAATCAAAGGCACAGTTTTCTTTATTTCTCTCAACACTTAGTCAAGGTCAAGCAGCACATGTCTGACCGTGAATATTCCCCACGAAAACAAGCAACGCATGGCATTAGGGCGGGACCGCCCTCGTCACACAGCGATGCCACCACCCTCCTGCCCGTAATCCAGCGCATGCTTTGTGAGCAGTCATCCAAACACACCTTTCCCTACCTCCCCATGGCTCAAAAGTCACTTTTAACAACAGAAAGAAGAATCTCTTCCTCTCCCGATGCACGTTTTCTCAGTAAAACGCGGGGTCACCACTTTTCATTTCTGCGCCTATGTCAAGAGCTGAGTCATATTTTCAACATTAGCATTTCCTTTCAATTGAGTAAAAACATATTAGTTTACCTGCTCGGTTGTAAATGGCTCAGACATCATCGGATGTCTACCAAGGTCACTTAGTAAAGGAATCTGGCCACATCCCATTCTTTTTTCTCCCTGAGCATGTGGCTGGGTTTAGAAGCTTTCCCTCAACACCGCGAGCCGCACCTGTCTTTCCTGCGAGGAGCGCCCTCGGGGGTGTCACTGAGCCGTCACTGCGCAGGGGCCAGGGGAGTGTGTGCAGAAGGCCGGCTCCTGGCTTCAAGGCCCTTTTCTGACACCTGTGTGACCTCCAGCAAATGACCCGGCCACCTGCGGCTGTAGTTCCCTTTCCCAGCAAATGAAAACAGTAACAGGCGCTCAGTCCCTAGGTTCTTGTAAAGATTTAGTCAGTACGTGTAAAGTGCCGAGGATGGTGCCTGCCACTAAGCGAAAATGAGTAGTTCTTTCTTTGTTTTACTTTAAAGGCAAAAGTAACTGATTTCTGTGAAAGACAGGTATTTGGCGTTGGGTCTGAGAGACAGAGCACTGGATTGGTTTCATGAAGTCCGTGAGCTTTGTTTGAAAATGAAGTGAGAGCCGCCCCTGGTTTCAGGCCACTACTTGGCAAAGTGTCGCCATGAACACTACGTCAGGGAACAGAGGCCGATGAATAATTAAACAATAAAATCCAATTTTCAGGTAATGATTCTATTCGTACTTTCTCTCTGGCCAGTTAGAAAATTAGTAACCTCAGGTCTACATTAACCTCCGAGACTTCTTATAATTAGTTACGACGCCATTCTCAGGTTTAGAGTGCACTATTTTCACTCTATGTTTATTCCTTACGGAGCCACTTTTAAACCTCCCTGTGATTGGGACTGTACTATAAACCCAACAGTAAGTACCCAAAATGCAACTTCACCAAATAAGTACAAGAACATACTAATAACATTTACTTATTAATATTAGGACACACCAACCAGGGCAGTCCTTGGGGTGACACCTTTGCAACATACAGTTTTTAAGGATAAGGTGATATGTCCTTGAAAATCATTATCAGAAGGACTAGCGTGTCCCAGGCTCAAAGGTCCTGAGCTCAAAGGGGACAGGAGCTCATCCCCGGCCACGTCTGGAGTGAGGTTTCTAAGCAACTGGGAAAATCAACACAAACTACACAGGAGGGAGGAGTGAGGCACTGCTCTTACTCCCACAGGGTCGGAAAATGAAGCACTAAAGCCCCAATCTGCAGCGATTATACAGGTATGCAGGGGTGAAAAGATCATCATCTGGGGTTTCCTTTTGAAAACGCCGAGCAGAACTGACCGACAGAGCAAACACAGGAAAGCGTGAGGTGAGAACAGATACAGAGAGAACAGCAACACATTGACAATCGCTGAGGTCGGGAGGTGGGAGCATGGGGATTCATACTATTCTTGCTATTTCTGTAAATGCTTACAAGTTTTTATAATAAAAATATCAAAAAAAGAAGATACTCCTTTTTCAAGATATACCAAAAAATGACTTACACCAGGCCCTCAAAATTCAATAAATTCCAGAAACTAGAAGTGGTACACTTAACGCTCTGCGATCGTAATGCAATAAAACTAACAATTAATTAAAAATTGGAAAATAAGACAAAATGTACACGCAAAACATGGATCACCTGGAGACAATTTTAAAAAAGATGTTTAAACAACACTTTGGGAAAGAGGGAACCTAAGCATAAAAAAATAATTAAATGATAATGCATCAGGTCCTATAGATACAGCGAAAGTAATTCTCAGAACGAATTTCATAGTCCATTACTAATAAATTTAAAAGAAAAAAAATGCATGAAGTGCCCAACTCCAGAAGTTGGAGAAAGATAATCTCCTGCTTGCTTCTGCTCTTTATATTCAAAAAAGGAACGAATTGCTGAAGATAAAAAGCAAAATTTAAAAAATTAGAAACTTAAAAAAGGTGGAATTTCTGTCTATAATCAATAACAGATGCCCTTTAAGAAAGAACTCATTCCCCCCCCAAGTAAAGACACAATTTACAAAAGCACGTATGGGTTATACAGGTGGGTCAAAAAAGTCACTCTTCAAATCCACCAGCCTATTCCAAATTTCTTGTAAACAGTAAAAAAAAAAAAAAAAAAAA
>NW_015504424.1:153024-183818 GCF_001595765.1 Miniopterus natalensis | reverse complement strand
TAAAAAAAAAAAAAAAAAAAAGATAAAACTTCCCAGATACATTTTCATCTTCATTTGAGAGCCCATCTTCAATTCACCTTATATGACAATTTTAATCTTGACCTACAGATTTCCTAGAACGAGAGCATAAATTTAGAAATCTACATGCACCAAAAAAATTAAAATTAAAAATTAAAAAAGGGAATTTCTTGAGGGGTTCCATACCCCATTCCTCTTTCAAGACAACAAAATATTTTAAACTCAGTGGGTACAGAGTATTAGAGAATCGTGACTCTTTCCAGTGCATCTGGTGCAGTAGTTTCACTAACAGAACTACGGACTTCTTTCAGGATTTCCCCAAAGATGCACAAAAAATGTATCCCATTTTCTGGCAGTTAATGAATGTGACACACAGAAGACAAACAATAAATCAAAACCAGAAAGCTCCGGCTGAAGAAGGAAAAAAGCTAAAGCCGCAGAATTACCCAGGACAGATCAGCCCCACATGCTTGCTGCTGAGCTGACTCGACTCATCTCTCAGCACCTCCTTGCTTAAAGCTGTAATTCCACGACTTTAAACAGTTTCTTCAGTGCTGCCTCGAGATATCATCTTGTTTGATTTCTCATTTTCAAGTGTGATGTAAAGAACGCACACACACAAACTCCGAGGTAGAGGGTTTGTGGTGAAGTGAAGCAACTGTGTATCGTGGAGGGAGGAGACAAGTGACCTTGGCTATACGGATCCATTTCTTTTGACGATGCAGAAATGTGTAGATGACAACTGGGCTTTTTAGAACATGTGCTTTTTTTTCAATGTCCAGGCAAAACATTCAGGCTTTAGGCCATTCAGAAAGGGTGTTTATAAGACTGAAAGTACCCAGAGCTTCAGCGAGACAAGATCTCTCACGCATTAGTTCGTGGGAGCGTAAATCGGCACAACCCTTCTGGAAGCCATTGGGTAACGAGCACAGGAGATCTTAAAAGTGCCTATCTTTTGAGTGAACATTTTCGTATCTGTGACATTAGTGAGGGTGTGTTTATGGGTCTCTTGGATTGCCTCTTCTGGTACTTGTTTTTCATACCCTTGGCCCATTTTTCTCTTGGGTTGTCTGTCTTTCTCTTATGAATCGGTAGGAACTGCCTATATATGCTATGTATTAACTTTGTGTATTGCAATTATTTTTTCCAAGCTATCAGTTGTCATTTGACTTTGTTTGTGGTATGCTCTTCAATGTGAAACATTTTCACGTAATATAATGAAATATGTCTTATCTCTTTCTTTAGGGATTTTGGGTTTCTTCAAAATATGTATAGGTCTGGGATTTATTTTTTGCACATGGTATGAGATAGGGGTCCAATACGGCTTCATTCTAGGTAAATAACCAGCTGTTCTAATTCCGTTTAATAAGAAAATTTGTTTTTTCACCCCACCAAATTGAAATTCTGCCTTTGTCTACCATTCAATTCCCACATATACTTAAATCTATTTCAGGACTCACTATTTTACTCCACAGTCAATTCCTATGCCAATACCATACCGTGTTCATCACAGCATACCACAATAGGTTTTAACAAGTGAGAACCTGGTTTTCAGTGTATATTCATATATTTTTCTATGCCTTATCAAAGATTCAATGGCAAGGAGGAAGAGGCAGGACCAAGGATGTTTACTAAAACCAGAACCTCCAAGACCGATGGTTCTTAAATCTTTTAAACTTATCGATAGATTTTCAGAAAGGGGGGGGCCGGGAGGGGCGACACAGACAGACATCGATTTGTTGTTCCATTTATTTATGCATTTGTTGACTGCTTCTTGTATGTGCCCTGACTAGGGATTGAACCTGTAATCTTGGTGTACCAGGATATTCTAACCAAGTGAGATACCTAGCCAGGGCCAAAACTGATTGTTCTTAAAGAAATAAAGAGCACTGTGGCAAATAAAACTTAGGGAAAAGAGTTCACTTACATTGTGAGCAGAAATGTGAATTGTTAATATCTATTATGATTACAAACATAAATACCTTTTAATCAATAATTTTGCTCTTAGGAATCCAGCGCATAGAAATGAAGGCAATAGTATGGAAGGCTATATGTATAAAGAAGTCTATTAAAATTACGGGAAGGCTGTGTGGGTTGTCCAGAAAAGAGTCAACATAGCAGGCCTGAGACTGCTATCCCTAGGCCTGCTGGCACAAGGCGGGGTTGGCCCTTGGCTGGTGTCTGTGACCTTGGCTGGTAAACAGTTTCCCACACTGATATCAAACTTTCCCTAAATAACAGTGGTTTAATGTGCTTATACAAACCATGTGGTTTATGCTGAATACCTGAATTCTCTGGGAGTCTGGAATTGTGGTATATGCCAGGCAGACGGTGCCTACACAACCAGCCTCCACTAAAACTGGGCACTGAGGCTCCAATGAGCTTCCTGGTAGATAACACCTGGCACAGGTCACAGCCCACTGCTGGAGGGATTCAGCACGTCCTATGCGACCCCACTGGGAGAGGACTTTTGGAAGCTGTGCCTGGTTTCCTCTGGACCTCACCCCATGTGCCTGTTCCCTTTGCTGATTTTGCTTTGCATCCTTTTGGTGATGAATTTTACTCATGAGTACAACTATATACTGAGTCCTGGGAGTCCTTTTAGTGAATCAATGAAAGTGGGAGTGGTCCTGGGGACCCTTGACACAGGAGGTAGGAGGTGTGGGCAGAGAAGGTAAATGTGGTAAAAAGAGTAATAAATATTGTAGAAAAATGTCTAAAAAAATCATCAGATGAACTATGACCTCATTTATATTATAGAATCTACTAGGATATATGACCAGAAAGACATTGCAAAGGATGGTGACCATGATGTTCACAGTGTTACCCTGGGATGGTGGGATTTTAAGTGATTTCCTACAGTTTCCCTGACGCTTTCCTATATGGTTTGAACTTGTTTTTACAATGAGCACAGTTGAATTATATACTTAGAAAAAAGATAAAGCTATTTTTTCTTGAAAAAGGAAATAAAAACTGATTGCTGGAGATTGTTTAAAAATAGCATCCTTGATGCTGTCTCTCTTAACTTTCCATTAAATTCTTACAAAAACAGAGAAAAAAATGAAAACATCACGTGGAAAGTTAGGTGACTAAACTGATGGCCTATTCCCAGAAGCTGAAGAAATTTCCACAAATTTCATGGCTCATAGAGTTGTTTAAAGAACACAATCAGTAGATCGCATCTGTCCAACCCTAGAGTGGTCTGCCCGAGGGTGGGAGGAAGATCCCTGCCTCCTACTGCGCTGCCTTCTGGTCGAGAAAGGCCAGCTTTGCATCACAGAGACTAGAGAGCTCTCCCTCCACGCACAGGGGGAGGGGGATGGCAGCCATCCCTTTTCTTTTAGAATCTATTCTCCAGGTAGAAATTCTAATTTCTCACCAGAAAGGAAGTAGAGGTGCTGAGAGGGGACTGAGAAAGGAAGAGCTCCTTTTTAGTAGGTGTGCACACCTGGAATTACAATTTTTTTAAAGTTTTTTTTCCTTTTAATTGATTTAATTTTTTTTTTTTTTACAATAAGCTTTAAAAATTTTATTTTTATTTTTATTGTTCAAAATATTACAGATGTCCCCTTTTCTCCCCATTGACCCCTCCCACACCCTCCCAACCCTCAGTCCCTCGCCACACTATTGTCTGTGTCCTTCGTTTATGCATATAGGCATATACATTCTTTGGTTAATCTCTCCCCCCACNCTGCCCCAGTCCCTCACCACACTATTGTCTGTGTCCTTGGGTTGTGCATATATGCATATAAATTCTTTGGTTAATCTCTCTCCACTCATCCACCCACCCACCCCCACCTTCCCCCTGAGATTCATCAGTCTGATTCATGCTTCCATGTCATTGAATCTATTCTGTTCATCAGTTTATTAAGTTCTCTAGATTCCACATATAAGCGAGACCATGTGATGTTTGTCTTTGTCTGCCTGGCTTATTTCGCTTAGCATAATATTCTCCAGGTCCACCCATACTGCCCCAAAGGGCACTCTTTTAATTGATTTTAGAGAGAGGAAGTGAGAGAGAGAGAGAGAAACATCAATGTGAGAGAGAAACATTGATCAGTTACCTTCTGCAAGCACCCTAACAGGGATCGAACCCACAACCCAGGCATGTACCTTGACAGGGAATCCAATCCACCACCTTTTGGAGTGCGGGATGACACTCCGACCAACTGAGCCACCCTCGCAGGGCTGGAATTGAGATTTTTATGTAAGGCTGGGCCATGGGGTGGGAGGGAGAGGAGTGGGTCCTGTTTATGGCTGGCAGAACTGCAATGTCTAAAGTCTGTGGGACGCTGAAAACTGTGAAAGAAGCACAAAAACTGCCCCTGTAGGTTTACCAGCAACCACGCGGACAGAGAGTGAGTTCAGGAGAGGGCGGCTCTTCAGTATATACCCCATACTGGGAAAGTTTCAAGAGTGAAAGGGGTACTACCAAGAGTTATAACAGACAACAGTCATAAAGTAGGATTTTCCCAAGCAAACTGAGAGGTATGGTCACGCTGGTTCAGGGCCATGCCCTAAATTGAGTCAATTTCTTAGACACGTATAAAGAAGAGGAAGTATCAGGTCTGCAAAACAACAAAAGCATCCCTGGAAAGTACTGAAGAACAGGTGTATAAATACAATGTACTAGGGCAGACCGAAAACAGAGGTCCAAACCTGCCAGCTTACTAGCAGTAAATTGAGAAAGAAAACAGAACTGAGTAAAAGCAATATAAAAAAACACACCAATTAATAGAAGGAAACTGTTAGGATGCAACAGAATTTAGTGCTTCACTCCGAGTTCTTCTAAATTCTAGGCAGAATAAATGACAGAGCCCAAGGAACATCTTGGCAATCGGGAAGAGAAGACATCCATTATTTGCACACGATAGAGTCATTTACCCAGGAAAACTAACAGAATCAATAAATATAAACCAAGAAAGTTTTCATCAGGATACAGGTCTACCGACACAAGCCAATACTACTTCTCTGTCTCAACAAACACTGCCATGTAGAAAATATAAGAAAACATTCACAGCGGTGACAAAAACAATAAAATATCTAGGAATTAACCATGAATTCATAAGGCATCTCTAAGTCTCAAGGTGAAAGAAGTGGTTCAGATAAGCCTATTCTAGACTCTTAAGATGATTTATTATTGTCAAAAATGTTAATCCTTTCAAATTAATCTATGCATTCAATGCAGTCCTAAGGAAAAGTATTGTTGAATTCAACGAGCACAGTAAACGCACATGAAAATTTATACTGCAGAATAAAGGTCTACATACAGGTTAATCAAAATTAATAAAGAAGAGCAGAGAAGAGGGACTCATCCTACCACATACTACGACATACTACAATAAAAACTGTGTGGCATTAGTGCAAAAACAGCCAACATAAAACCAGAACAGAACAGAGCATTCAGAAACAAAATAGATATATTTAATATGTAACAACAAAAATCAGTGTGTAAAGGACAGGCTGTTTAACAGATGATGTTGAGAAAACCTGCTCATCATATAGAAGAAAACGAAACTGGGTTTCTATCTAAAACCACATACACAGGTAGATTATAAATGGATTACAGACCTAAATGTAAAAGGTAAAGGTATATAGTTCATAAGAGAAAATATAGGATAGTATCTTTGTCACCTAGAGACGGGGAAAGCCCTCTTAAACAAAACTCCAAAGCACAATATAAGACGAAATACTGAAGAATCTGGTTATGTCAAAATTAAGGATTCTCTTCAACAAAGCACATTATAAAGTTCCCTAGAACGCATGCAGAATAGGAGAATATATTTATAATACCTAAAGTGAATATGAAACTTTATGTTTAAAATAGTCAAGGGATTCCTGATAACCAACATGAAAATGATACCAACTGTGGTAGAAAAATGGACAAAGGACATGAATGAGCGGTTTACAGGGAAACAAAAACGCAAACAAGTATTCAATGGGACGCTCAAATTCAACGGTAATCAGAGAAATACAAAAGTACGAGATATCGTTATACCTGCCAGTCTGGTAAAACGTCCAGGCAGCTGGATGCTGCTGTAGGGATGTGGGCACAGAGCGACCCCCTGGACAGCTGGCGGTGGCGCAGACTGGCACAGTCATTCGGAAGAGAAGTGTGGCACTCCTTCCACCAACGCGTCTGCATCTCCCCAATGACCCACATGTCCCAGGGACATTCTCACAGAGGCACATGGTTTCATCTAATATTTCACATGAAGACGGTTCATGTGCTAGGTGTGAAAACCGGTGTAAGGAAATAAAAGAAATGCCTGAGTGAGTGAAGGCAACGAGAAGCCCTGGCCGGGGCGACAGGGACCCGCAGCGTGACGTCCACATTCCGCACCCCGGTCAGCGCAGGCGGTGCGTCACAAGGGCGGGGGAGGCTGCTTCAAACATGTTGGCAAAACTTCTGAATCACAAGATAAAAAAAAAGTCCTCCCCGCAGTGACGCCGAGGGAAACAACTCAGTTACTGCAACAGACAAAAGCGGGCTGCTTCTGACAGCTCTCCAACTTTAAATGCCAGGAGATGAAACGTCCTCAGTGTTTGGAGGGTAAAATAATTTTGAGCTCAGGCAGCCAAATATGTTTTCCATGTGTAAAAAACATTCTAGGATACGCGAAGATACAAAAAACAAACAAACAAAAAAATCGATACCATCACGAACACTTCTTGAATGGAAGAAAGTGTTCAATGAACTTTTCAGAACACAGCGGCCAGGCCTGCCCCGGACCTGCAGACCATGGAATTACCTTTTGCAGAAACAGGACGATCCTCACGAGCATCTGCGCGCGGAGGTCTTCCAGGGTGAAGAGCGTGCGGGGCGTCCGGATGAAGATTTTGGTCTTCCCGTAAGCCACGTCGTCCTGAAAGCCGCACTGCTCGATCAGCTTCCTGACGGCCTCTTTGTCCGAAGGGAGGTCGTGGTTGGGCCAGGTGAATTCTGAGATCATCTTGTACCTGGGCGAAAAACAACAGGGCGAGATGAAGGGAGAACCACCATGTGGTCTCGAGGCATGCAGAAAAACACCATTCCGTAAACTTCCAGATGCTTCCTAGAAAGAAAAAGACCACCTCTTAGCAAACTAGGAATAGAAATGAATGTCATGGCCTGATAAGAGATGTGGGGAAAAACCTTCAATAAGATACAACACTCCTTCATGACAACGACCCTTACTGAAGTCGGGATGGAAGGGCACTTCCTTAATTTAATAAAGGCTCTTTACCAAAAGCTTAGAGCAAGAATCATTCATAAAGAGGCAACCTTGCGGGCTGTGGGCTCAGTCCTCGGTAGGGTGCATGCAGGAGGTAGCCGATCTGATGTTCCATTCTCACATCGACATTTCTCTCTCTCTCTCCCGTCTCTTTCTAAAAAAAAAAAAATCAATTAAAAAAAAAAGGAGGCAACCTTAGAAGCTTTCTCTCTACAAACAGAAACAAGACCAGGTTGCCTCTATCACCAGTTTTCTCGCCAGCATAGTGAGCCAGATAAATGAACAGGTAAGTGACTGGAGAAAGAATTAAGCTAACATTACTTATGCACAATATACTCACTTCAAAGGAAATCAAGCAGATAAACTATTATCACTGAAAGACAACTAAGAGTATTCTGCATATAAGATGAATCCACAAAAGTCAACTGCATTTCTATGTACAAGCAGCCAACAGTTCCTGGCCACGTGGGCCTCTCACGGGGCAGTTCCCTACACACCGGCTTCACGAGAGTGTGAGTGTGAGCAAGACAGAAGTCAGAGAGTCCCAGCCCTTTGCAACCGAATCTCACAAGCGACATCCCATCACTTTCGCGGTATTCTACTTTGCTAGAAGCAAATCACCAGGCCCAGGCCAGCCTTGCAGGAAGGGGGTTACTCTGGGTGAACTCCAGGAGGTGGGGATCTTGGGACCAGTTTACAAGGCTGCCTACCACAGCGCTCCCCCCGACCCAGGTGCAAACTTGTTCAATAGAGGGAGTCAAATTTAATAACGTTCATACACTGCACCTGAATTTTAGTCATAGTGAGAAAGGCTTTGCCCACATTCCAGTTACAGAGTAACTTACCCGTGTGCTCTTCTAGTACATGTGTGTTTTCATTTTTTACATCTAGATCTTGAAGTTTATTTTGGTACAGGGAATGAAAATTGTATCCCTATTTTGACAAAAGGCTATTCCCAACACTACTTACTAAAAAGTCTGATTCTTTCCCCCCTCCCTGTTATTAAGTCATTTTTATCCTATACTGTTTCATATGTGCTCAGTTCATTTCTAGGCTTCACTGCACTGTCTGTCTGTGCATCAGTACCACATGGTTTTAATTATAGATGTTATAAGTATATTTTAATGTCTTTTCTTTTTTTATAGGCCTCTCTAGCTATTCCTGCATGTCTGTCTTTCCATGTAAACTTCAGAATCAATTTACATAGTTCCAGAAAAACAATCACAAAACAACAAACAAATCAGGATGGCACCTCTACTAGGTTCCCGCGTTAAAGTCATTAAATTTATCTCTGATGCTGAGTTGTCCAATCCAGGAACAAGAGCTACCTTTCTATTTTTCAAGCCTATTTTTTGTGCCTTTAGGAGTCTAAGTTTTACACATTTCTGGTTAAGATAATATACATCTAAGTGGCATCCAATCCCTTTGGACACCCCTCTCTTTCCCTAGTTCCATACAGCTCCCATGACAGCAAGCTCTCCCTGGCTTCCTTCGGTCTCTCTCAATATTTTCCTCTCAATCTCATTTTCTGGCTACTGCTCCTCTATTACTGGGCCCAAATGTTGGAGCTTTCCAGGGCTCCTATCAGGCCGTCTTTTCTCTATGTACACCCCCCTCCCACATCACCTCAGATATTCTATCCACTGTACTTTTCAATTTGTGAATTTATTATCCCAAGCCCAGCTCTCAGTTCTGAGCTTCCGACTCATATATCCAAAGCCTACATGGATCTTGAAGGCATCTCAAACTTCTCTTTCAATCTTTCTAGCCTTAGTGCCCTCAGTTACTAAAGGCAGAATCCTGGGACTCACGCTGATCCCTTCTCCTCTCATTCCTTCCAATCCATCAAGACCTACTGGCTCTACCTCCACAACACATTTAAAATTCAATATTCTCATCTTTACTGCCGCAATCCTAACCCGAGCCACCATCAAGTTGACTACAATAGAATCCTTTCTGCCTGCTCAGCAGCCGTTGTTTTCTAAAAATCCTGACATTTTAATCTTTTTTTTAAAGACTGATTTTTAGAGAGAGAAGAAAACGGGGGGAGGAAAGAAACATCTATTGGTTGCCTCCTGAATGCATCCTGACTGGGGATCAGACCAGCAACCTAGGTGTGTGCCCTGACCGGGAACTGAACCGGCACCCTTTGGGTGCACGAGGCAATGTCCAACCCACAGAGCTGCACCGGCCAGGGCTCATTTTTATGTTTCACGGCCCTTGCGCTTTATCACCACACTCCAACCACACAGGCCTCCTTTAGGGCCCTGAAATGCATGTTTCCTCTTTCTTGCTTTAGAGCCTTCGCATATACTGTTCCCACTGCCTGGAATGCTTTTTAATTTATTCCCTGAAAAGCTGGTTCCTTCCCACCCGTTGGTCATACCTCCCTCCTTCACCGACCGTCAATCCTCGCACCCATGACTCTTTCCCAAGGCCGCCGGCTGAGCTCTGTCCTTACCCCACTCCTTGTACTGATTTGTGGGCTGATCTGTGGGCACCATGAAGGCAGGGACTTTGTTTGGTTCCCCACTCTATATCACGTTGTCTGCCATACGACGAGGACACAGATTTGTTGAGTGAAAGAAAAACACACACACACAAAAACCACAGCAGGAAATTCATTTAAAAGCCGACTCGCTTGCCAGGCAGGGACAGAGGCAGAAACCAAACGAAAGAGCTCTGCTGTGGATAGAGAGGTGGCATCACGCATCATTATGCGAGAAAGGAAACAGAACCAGAACCCTCCCAAATTCATTATGAAACGAGAGCAGGGGCCAACCCCTGGGCCACCGCCCGGGGAGTCGGGGCGCTGCAGGAGCTGGGAGAGCCCGGGGCCGCCGCCCAGCGAGCGCCAGGGCCCAGGCTTCCCCCGGCAGAGCAGCCTCCCGACCGTGCCAACTGAGAAGCGGGCGCGTCTGCTTTCAGACAACTAGCTATACCCCTGAGGAAGACGTTAGCAGCTTTCAAGGCTCTCAGTACAGTTTGAAACCCTTCTCTCTCTTATCAAGGAAAGAGTGAAAATAAAGAAAGGTGTCAAGTAAAAATTTAGGTTCCAAACTAGCTTACACAAAACATCTGCAGAACCTCGAGCCCCACGAGGAGGTCTGTCCTTAAAACGGCCACCCTGGCTTACTCCGGGGTCCTCCTATCTGCCTCGTATCATATTTAGGGGGGACTCACGTTTTCAAGGTTCACTGAGAATCCCCTTTTGATCCCACAGTGTGGCCGTGCATTTATTTGGTTTTAAATATACATATTTTATATTATTTGGGGATGTTCTGGAGTGGGAATGGGAGATTTAAGCTTGCACCACTGAGACCACCATATTTAAAATTCACAGGTTCTTTTTAATCTGTCCACTGCTCTCGGATCTACAATAATCCCTTGTTCAAAGCACTATCATTAAGCTCTTTCTCCCGGACCCCGCAGTAGCATCCCTGAGCGTCTCACTTTCTATTCACACAGCAGCCAGAGTGATCTTTTAAAGCGTCCAGAAGACTGAACCACTCTCTGCTTAAAACTCACCCATGGTTTCCCACTACCTTTAGCCCAAACCAAAACTGTTTAGTCTGGATTATAAAGTTCAACATGATCTGGTGTCTCTGTTCCTCTCTCTGATCTCATCTCACACCACGGCCCTGTCACTCAGCATCCTCTGACCACAGGGAATACATTTTATATTTGGCCCCTAAAATGCCACACTTATCACTGCAACAGAGCCTTTCCCCGCTGTACCCACTGCCCCGCGGGCTCTCTCCTCTGCTCTTTGTGTGGCTGGTTACTTCCTGTCCTTATTATCTCCTTAGAGACTCTTCTGACCATCCACTATCTTAAGTATTTATTTATTCATACTTGTGTGGAATCTCTAGAGTAGATTGAACAGGAAAAGGTCAATAAATATTTTAAAATCAATGCACAGATGGAATTTAAGACATTATTTTTATGAGTCCCCAGTGGTCCACTATCATTACCTTTACCAACAATAAATAGCAATAGCAATCATATCTTACATTAATTGAGTGATTAATATATACTACGTACTATTCTAAGTGCTTTTTGTATATTATCTCATTTACTCCTCTAGCAACCCCACAAAGTAGATACTATTATTACCTCCATTTTACATATGAGCAAACTGAGGCGTGAAAAGGTTATATGATTTGCCCAAGGTCACGAAGCTATGAAATGGCAAAGCCAGGATTCAAACCAGGTAGGCTAATTTCAGGACCTTCATGATGAACTATTTAATACTTTGTGATTATTATATAGTTGACCCTTGAAAACATGGGTTTGGATTGTGCTGGTCCACATACATGCAGATTTTTTTCAATAAATACTGTAAACACATTTTCTCTTCCTCATGGCTTTCTTAACATTTCCTTTCCTTTAGCTTACTCTATTGTAAGAACAAAGTATATAATGCATATAACGTACTAAACATGTGTTAATCAGCTGTTCACGGTACCGGTAAGGCTTCTGGTGAACAGCAGGCTATCAGTCAAGGTCTGGGGAGTCAAATGTTATACAAGAATTTTCAACTGCGTGGGGAGCTGGCACCCCTAACCCCTGTGTGGTTCAAGGGTCAAGTGTAATTATTAATGTCAGTAATCATAAGCAGCATTAACTGAACATCGATAATGTACCAGGCACCTGGGCTTTTTACTTAGGTTTTTCAGTCCTCACAACAGCAGCCTTATGAAGTAGGTGTTACGATACTCATTTTACAGATGCAGAAACAGAATCAAAGAAGTTAAATTTCTGGCCCAAGATCATGCAGCACATGAGTGGCATAGCCAAGGATCCCAACCCGTGTGTGACGCCAAATCCTTGTTCTTTCTACTGTGCTACGATGCCCACACTTCTTTACAAAGGAAAAACACACTTTTCCCCCATGGTCCATAAACCATGAACTCGAGAGGACGCCCTCTGCCGAGTCTGGGCAAGTTTTCGCACCTGCAGTTCCCTCAGCTCTGCTGTTCACTCGCCAGGTACGCAGACGCGCATGCACTGTTGTAGGTGGGGAGGTCACAGATTCTCAGTGTACTATCAGGTTTCTTTGCCGAGTCTATTCTCACCTGTGCAGAAACTTCTCGTACGTCTGGCGGAAGGCAAATCCTGCCCGTCGCACCCTCACGTTTTCCAATAGTCCCAGATATTCAACCTGATGCCGGCAGCGTTCGTCATCAAATATCTGCGGGGACTTCTTGTCATTGGGTTTGATGCAACGAACGTAATACGGTTCCTAAAGGAATAAGTCAGCAAGCGATTAAGTTTCAGAAAAATCCCAGACTAAGGACACTCACGTAATTAGCGTTAACGGTGTCAAATTAAAGCTCTGGAGCCTCTCATTTCTCCGGCACAGGCCTGTGAATAAAGTAGTTACTCTTCCGCTCCCTTCAACCCAAGGTTGGAAGTGCTCATGCATTTACCTAAAATTTTGTTTTTATTATATTTTAGGGTTCATCAGAAGTAGCAGCACGGGGATAAAACTAGGGAATAAATAATTGAGATATGCAAACACTGAGTTTTTGTGTATTTACGGAAACATGGTTAGAAAGTAACAGGAGGGGTAAGAGAACGAGGCAGGAGCTGTGATGGAGACGGGCTACAGTGAGGATGCAAATATTAAGCACAGCCTGGTACGTAGTAAATGCTCCGTAAGTGTCAGCCAATGTTGTTACCACATTAGCCTGTGCTTTTGAAAAAGAGAGTAAAATTTATGAGCTTATTTGATACTTAAAATTTATGAGTATATAAGGAGACAAGTTACAAAACCACCTGCAGGCATCAGTGACTCAAGAAAGAGCTTAGCAAAAAGTCCTTCTTTCTGTGCCAACGCCACTTTGTACCATGCATTAGATCGTAACTCCTTTCAAGCATAAAACTGTGCTTGGCATAGATCCTGGCACAAGATACCAAATGATCACTGGATGAATCAATGGGGTCAAATGTACCCTACTTATCGGTGTGAAGTTACTTCCCCTCCTCTGAATCTATTCTGTCAGACGCACACACGCATTTTAATTAAGTGATGAGTCCTCTGCAGTTAAATTGGGTAGTTTTTGAGCTGCAGGGAGGGCTGGAGGTAACAAGGATCAGCAAATAATTAAGAAGTAGGAGAGAGTTGAAGAATGTGAATCTACTTGCATTTTGAACAGAGTAAGTGTTCAACATCTAAAGAGGAAGCCCCACGTATAGACGGCTGCCGCCTTCCGCGATGAAGAAGGCCATTTGCCCGAGCCCCGCTGTCCTCGTCTCCTCTCGCTGCAGTAGCAGGTCATCACAAATGCCGTGGATCAAAACAACACGAATTTCTTTCTCCTACAGTTCCGGGGGTCAGCAGTTGGAAATGGGAGTTTGCTGGGCAGGAAATCAAAGTGTCAGCAGGGCTGCTATTTTCTGGAACCCCTCTTCTTATCTTTTTCAGCGTCCGGAGGCTGCCCGCATTCCTTGGCTTGCGGCCTCCTTCCAGCTTCGAAGCCAGCAATGGGCAATCGAGTCTTTCTCATGACGCCACCTCTCTGGTCTGCCTCTTCTGCCTCCCTCCTTCCCTTTGAAGGACTCGTGTTGACACTGGGCCCGCCGGGATAACGCGGGGTTTACTGTAAGGTCATCGGGCTGGCAACCGTAACATCTCCTGCCACGTAACACGGCATGGGCGCAGGCTGTGGGCAGGCTCCGGGCTTCGCGTCCAGGACCCGGCTCCGCATTACTGCATTCAAAGCTACTTCCTTCCACAAGGCGCCACAGGGCGAAAGGCAGCTTTAGGGCTCTGGGTGGGTTTCCCGTCATTCAGTTAACTTCTGCCTCCACACAGGCCCTGGCCTGCCTATTTCTTGCTTTCTTGTTGGTTCATGGCTGCATTCGAGAAGTTGGCTTGTATGACTTACCTAACATTTTATTGTTTTCAGTTGGTTTTAGTGGGCAGGTTGCTTTAGTGGGCAGCATTACTCGTACGTATTTTTAAGATCTTTATGTCTCTGTTCCCAGGTGAAATGGATCTCTAATTTTATTTTCTAATATTGGCCTGTACTGAGGCAATATTAATCTCAGAAAATGAGTCAGGTAGTGGCTTCTCTTCTTCCCATCCTCCAACACAGTGTATATACAACAGGGATTGCTGGCTCCTTAAAGGGTCTGTAGAACTTCTCTGTGAAACCATCTGGGCCTGATGTTCTCGGCAGAGTTGGGGGAAGGCAGACTTCTGGTTAGTGATTCAGGATCTTTAAGGTTACTGATTTATCCAGGTTTTCTCTATTTCTTCTTGAGTTAATTTTGGTAACATCGTTTTCTAGAAAACTAATTTTATAAATTCATTGGCATACAGTCGTTCATGATATTCTGATGCGTTTTGAAATCTCTATAGTATATAAAGTTGTATTCTTTTCTCATTCATGACATTTTTTTTTTTTTCTTTTAAAAATCAGTTTTATTCAAGGTTTGTCTATTTGGTCAAATTTTATATTGCTATTAAGATAAGATTATTTTCTGACTTCTTTAGATTTTCTTTGGAGTTCCTTTTCTGGCTTCTTGAGAACTTAACTCATTGACTTTCAATCTTCCTTGCTTTTTATACAGGCCTAACAAGTGGACCACCTCACCAGTTTCCTACAAATTTTGACAAATTCTTTGTCATGAAGTTCCAGATATTTTGTAATTTCCACTGGGATTTCCTCTTCAACTGAGTTATTTAAGAGATCTTTTTTTTTTTTTTTTAAGTTCCTAAGCACATTAAATTTTTTTAAAATGCTGAGTTTTATTTTACTTGCTGTGAGGCTGAAGAGTGCATCCATACATACATCTCTTAAAATAGTTAAGACTTCCTTTGTGATTTAGCATGTGGTCAATTCTTGTAAATGTTCCATGTATACTAGAAAGGAATATGTATTTCCTATGCCCTGGGTACAGAGTTCTTTTGATCTATTAGATAAAAGTTTAAATCTGGTTTTCAAAGCTTCTGAATTCTTTTTTTATTTTAGAAATTTATTATTATTATTGATTTTGAGAGAGAAGAAGGGAGGGAGGAAGGGAGGGAGAAACATCGATTTGTTCCACTTATTTATGTATTCATTGGTTGATTCTTGTATGTGCCCTGACCAGGGATTGAACCCGCAACCTTGGTGTATCGGGATAATGCTCTAACCAACTGAGCTCCCTGGCTAGGGCAAAGCTTCTGCATTCTTAATAAGGTTTTTGTCTGCTTGATCTATCAGTTTCTGGTAGATTTGGTTTAAAATCTCCCACTAAGACTGTGTGCCTGTCAAATTTTTCCTTCAAAAATGTTCAGGTTCTTCTGCTTCACAGAGTTCATGTATCACCATGGCTATGTTAGTAGGTACCTAAGTCAAAATGGCTTTATTGTCGTGGGTATTTTCATTTTATTATTATTAGTCTGTTTATCTGTGTTAATACTTTTTTCCCCCTCAAATTCTATGTGCTCTCACATTAATATTGCTTTTAACCAGTTTTTTTTTTTTTTAAAGGGGCAGTGGCCTGCTACGTCTGTATCTACTTTGTTTGCAATCTTCCTGTAGAGTGTTAATTAGGTATCTCCTACGGGTGGACTTTCCACCTATCTAGTCTGTTAAGTCTATTCACACTTATGGCCAGTACCAATTATTTAGATTTATTTCTATCACATTATTTAGTATTTTCTAAATGTAATCAGCATTATTTCCTGTGTTTCTGCCCCGCCCATCTTCCTGCCTTGTGCTGTTTATGTACTTTTGCTTATCCGAGCTCTCTCCCTCATCCCCCCACCTCCATGAACATCCGGACTGGAAGCTGTGGCAAAGACTGTCAGGCTAGCTGCCTACCTCTTATCCAGTCTGCTTTGCCTACTTTGAAACAGAATAGTTATTTCTAGCTGGGTGTACTGCCGACTGGAATCAAAATGCACTTCCCAGCTTCCCTGGCAACTAGGCAGAGCAAACGAGATGCAGCTGAAGGGCTGTGTGAGCCTTTGCGGGCCATCAGGCAGCTCCGGGTGCCATCCTGGACCATCAGGGAGCCCCGGGTGCCATCCTGGACCATCAGGGAGCTCTGGGTGCCATCCCGGGCCATCAGGGAGTTCTGGGTGCCACCCTGGACCATCAGGGAGCTCTGGGTGCCACCCTGGACCATCAGGGAGCTCTGGGTGCCATCCCGGGCCATCAGGGAGTTCTGGGTGCCACCCTGGACCATCAGGGAGCTCTGGGTGCCACCCTGGACCATCAGGGAGCTCTGGGTGCCATCCCGGGCCATCAGGGAGTTCTGGGTGCCACCCTGGACCATCAGGGAGCTCTGGGTGCCACCCTGGACCATCAGGGAGCTCTGGGTGCCACCCTGGACCAGGAGAATGCATGAAAGCACGAGGATGGTAGAGCCGAAGGACGGAGGAACCTGGGACCCTAACAACCTTAGAGCTGCTGTACTAGTCCTGAGATACCTCGGCCTGTACCTCATTTATAGGACAGAGAAACACATGTCCCTCAAGCTTATAAGCTACTAACTGGGGTCTCTTTTATTAGCAGCTGAATGCAACTCCTGACACAGAAACTATAGGCGTTCTAGTATTTTTATTTTTAAAAACTGCACATTTAACTACCAATTTTAGAAAAGCGATTCTTTTCTAGTCAAGTACATAAATCTAACATATTTTATAAAATCCTGTGCTCAACTCTAGTTCCTGTGTCACATGCCTTCCCGTCAGCTCGCCTTCCTTCTTGCCGGGTGAGGCAGGTAGAAGCTGACACGCGGAGAGAAGCCGAGAGACAAGAGGGAGGGGTCCAGTGGATCCCAGTCTTTGGCTCTGGTGTCCCCATTACCCCTCCCGTTCTGGAGATCTGATTATACAAACCAACAAATTGTGCTTATTTGTTGCCACTTGAGACCAAAGAATCCTGATAAAAAAAAAAATAGAAAACTACGGAACAGACATGTTCTCGTGGCATTTGCCTAATTCATCCAGAAATGGTACAGATTTAAACTCTTACAGAGGAAGTTTATTTTATTTATTTATTTTTTTAAAAAGATAACGAAGAAGAAAGTACACAGGAAAAGCACCAGAAGAGAAAGATTAAAAACGAAGGAACTAAAAATAATGGGTCCCAGAATGCTGCCTAATTTATCAAAGTTGTCAGCAGCAGCAGTTAAGAGAAAAAATATGTTCTTTAAGAAAAAACAGACTAAAGTTATCAAACAGTATTAGATCTCACAGGAGTAATAAAAAGCAGACATAACTGTCAGTAACATATCTTCTTATTTCAACTATTTAAAGCAACCTGAGGATAATACTTTAAGTATCAAACCTCCTCTTAAAACTCTACCTGGTCATTCTGTATTCATATAGGATACACAGATGGTGTATTACAGTTTAATTCAAGATTTTAAAAAAAGTCAGCCCTTGTCGTCAGCACAGGGCTGAAGTTCAGACATATGCCATAATTTATAGTTATGTAACAGTAGGATTAAAAAGCCCGAATTAAAAATTTTTTTTATCTGGGACACAAACAACTGTTTTACCCAGCCACATCAACAACAACAATTTGATTTACTATAATTACCTAAAGGAAAAACAGGAATAAAAATTCTATTTAACATTCACTTTAAATATATATTCTCCAATCTGATTTACTGTAATTACCTAAAAGGCACATCATACATACTTGTTCAGTCACATATGTCATGGATATTTAGAAAAGGAAATAATTACCTTCAATGCAAGGTTGTCTACTAAGGCGATCATAGAATTCTTAAACAAGGTGGCGGCCGTCAGGGGTCGCTTGGTCACCTCTGTAATGCTCAGTTTGCCTTCGGGCCACATATTCTTCAGCACAGGATTTGAACTGAGAAGCACAGAAACAGCAATTCAAATAGGCTCAAAAAGAATTGCCAAGCAATCCTGCTGAACCCGACTGCAGACTGAACTCACAAGGCCCAACTGGGAGAACAATTCCGTCCTGAAAATTATGCTGAAAGATGTGTCCAAACTATACCACATTTTAAAAAACCCTCTTTAAACTTCTTTAAAGTGACATCTATATTATGATGACCTAGGACCCTCAAGTAGTGAACGTGGGTCTTACGATATATACATAAAACAAAATGATTTTAGTGGTAGTTATAAGAATGAGGGCAATGATTCCCAGTGAGAGAATGATTCTCAACATTATGGTAGAAAACATGAACGGGAAATTATCTTCTGATGGAAACAAAGACTCATACAGAATAGGTAATGCAATGAAAAGCCAGGCCTTTCCAAAAATACAGCTAGGACTATAAAATAATCATTTTCACGCTGTCTTCTAGCAAGTCCCTTGCCTGCAGCTAAATTTATGAGCACACTTACAGGTAGCACTGGCGGTTCTAATGTTATGGATGTGACGTTAAGACAGCTGCAGCCCAATTCCTGACATGCACTTCAGGCCAGTTTTCACGCTAACAGTGACAGATTCATTATTTGGCTCTGTGGGGATATTTTTAACAACCCGTGTGGTGGTCTCGGCTCTGATTTTCTTCCTGCTTCATTCTGGGTGCTTTTGATTTTAAAGAAATTGAAACCTGAGACGTTGCTGGCTTCCTGGAAACTTTTTTCTCTTGTCAGGTTTGTTTTTTTTTTAATTGGGGGTTGAGAAGAGAAAAGAATTAACATGGACATGTTTTTTTTGCTAATTGTGTTTACTACTGCCATCATATTGCCCACTTTTCCTCTCCTGGTATAAAACTGAGAAAATTGAGTTGGTTTCCCAAATACCTAGTAAATTTCTATATAGAGAGGCTCCAAATAATTGCTGTAAAAATGCCAGAGTCAATTGACAAAAAAGCAAAGAAGATAAATGGGGAGGTGGAGGTTTACTGGGTCTCTGAAGGAAGGCAGAGCCACACTCCTAACCCTCACCGTTGCTAGCTAGCAGTGCCAACCACCATCGAAAGTGGCTTAGGGACCCAGTTATCTTACTTTCTAGTTTCAGTCCATAACTTTCTAACGATAAGAATTTAAGGTAGTGGTTCTCAACATTTAGCGCCCATGGCGCCGGGATGCCTTCCTAACACCTGCTGAATACAGTTTCCTGTAAGCAGGGCACGTGCACTTTGAAAATTCTGATGCAAGATCACTGGCTTTTGGTCTACGCAGTTTCCACCCCAAACACTACCACTCTCACTGTTGGCCATTTTTAGAGCCTATTCCTGTACTGCTTTGTAAACTGTGTGTGCGTGTGTGTTGAAAATCAAGGAAATGAGACATTTATTATTATTATACTATTAAACAGCAGAATTGATACGTGATGAATCCAAATAGACACATACAATCATTTTAAAGAGAAAGAACTTTTAAGCCAGTAAGTCATGAATGTAATATTAACAAAACAGTTTCCAAACATTTAAAGGAATCCTTTTCTGGGACCCTTGTGCACTGCTGGTGGGAATAAAAATTGGTGCAGTCACCATGGAAAACATTATGGAGGGTTCTCAAAAAGTTATAAATGAAACTGNACATTTATTATTATTATACTATTAAACAGCAGGATTGATACGTAATGAATCCAAATAGACACATACAATCATTTTAAAGAGAAAGAACTTTTAAGGCAGTAAGTCATGAATGTAATATTAACAAAACAGTTTCCAAACATTTAAAGGAATCCTTTTCTGGGACCCTTGTGCACTGCTGGTGGGAATAAAAATTGGTGCAGTCACCATGGAAAACATTATGGAGGGTCCTCAAAAAGTTATAAATGAAACTTTTATGATCCAGTGATTCCATTTCTGGGTATATATCTGAAGAAACCCAAAACACTAGTTCAGAAGAATATGTGCACCCCTATGTTCACTGCAGTGTTATTTACAACAGCCAAGATATGGAAGCAGCCCAAGTGTCCATAAATAGACGAATGGATAAAAAAGCCGCGGTACATCTATACACTGGAATACTACTTGGCCATAAAAAAGCATGAAACCTTATCATTTGCTACAGCATGGATGGACCCGGAGGGTATTATGCTCAGTGAAATAAGTCAGACAGAGAAAGACAAATACCATATGATTTCACTTATATGTGGAATCTAAAGAACAAAATAAATGAACAAGCGAAACAGATACAGACTCATAGACACAGAGACCTGATGGTTGCCAGAGGGGAGGGGCAATGGTGGGCTGGGTGAAAAAGGTGCATACATATTGTGCAATATATGTCAAAGCGTTTAGTACAAAGATAGTAAAATTTAATCCTACCTGTTATACATGAGGCGCTTGAAATCTTGAAATAAAGTGTCTTTATTTTTGTCAATAAAACCGATGACCGAATAGCTAATAGAGGAAAAAACAAAGAAAACGTGCATTACCCACCAAGCAAGAGCCACATTTAAGCTTTTGTAGAAACCTACACGGGCCCTTCCACTGTGAATTATGCAGTCAGTCTACAGGCTGGTTCTGTCNCTTCCACTGTGAATTATGCAGTCAATCTACAGGCTGGTTCTGTCCTCCACGGTCACTGTTGAGGGATATCAAATTTATCTCCTACATAAAGGGGCCATTGTTTCTACTCCTTAAAAGGAGAGCAAACATCATCACCGTTATGACAATTAAGATCATTTTCTCCTGGTTTACCGCTTACCTCGAGAAGGTGACTCGGAAAATACAGACAGCTGTATTTATCACCCAGATTCCTAAGGTAAAAGCAAACCAGCCACACACGGGAACTAAGCCTCGTCGGCTGGGAGGCCAGGGGACTTGCCTAAGGTTCGCTCAGTGGGCTCGGGGTGGGGTGAAAGAATCCAAGGAGAACCGCGAAGGATGGCAAGAGCTGGGTAAGCAGAGGAGAGAGGAAAGGCCGATGGCACCGGGGGACAGGCTAAGGGAGGGGGCGGAAGCAGGCCCGGGCGCGGCGTTCTGGGGACACGAGGCGGCGCATTCGCCGCTTGGAGCAGGGGAAGGGAGCAGGGTCCGGCCGTCCCGCAGCTGGTGAGAAAGGGGCATGGGGGCTGTCCTGCTGCGGCGGCTGGCATGGGCTCTGGGTGGAGCAAACTCAGGGCTGGGTATAACAGTCAGGGAGGACTCAGGGAGATTAGGACGGAGGCTGGGAGACGAGCAGACAGGAACCAGATGCTGCTGCTCCTTACAGCTGTTTCCTAACCCGTCTATGTGTTTCCTTGGCAATCGCATCAATGTGCACAATTCTCAGATCTCTAACGCGGAGCCCTTGCCAATGTTCCAGCCTTATGTATTTAATTCTGCCAGAGAGTCCCCTCAGGCTACGTGCCCATGGGCCCTTCAAGATCACCGGGTCCGAAATTATTCCCTTGCCTCGCCCACCCTAGGTTTTCTTCCTAATACCTTCAAGTCATTTTAGACTGAATCTCTGAAGTCACCTGACTCGATCTATTGTTTAACTCATAAAACTCAAACTTCAAAATCCTTATTTTTGGCCTTCAAGGCTCATGATGCCTTGATCTGAACCTATTTCTCCAGGCATTTCTACTTGTCTCTGCTCCAAAAGGGTGCGCTCCAGTCAAATGGGCCTGGCTGCTATTTTCTGAATATTTTTAGCACTCTTCCCACTTGTTCCTGCAAAAATAATTCCTAGCATCCAAGGACTGCATCCAAGGACCTGAGGCAGCACCAGCCTTCCTGGGTTTACCACGCACAGCTAGAGGTATGATATCATTCCCTTATTCTGCATTCTGACAACTCACATGGCAATTATTTTAGGCCATCTTTTATTGTACCAATCTATGTATGTAAATGTGTGTATATATACGTGTGTAATTATTTATACAGGTAATATATAAATTTATGTCTATAAATACATACGCACAAGCATATGTGTATGTATGCATCTTACACGGAAAGCTGTGGGCAGGGACCATACTTTATAAAGTATTGTGCACACAAAAGATACCCAGTAAAAACCTAGAATAAAGGATTGGAGGGCTTGAGGAGAGAAGGGGATCTCGGAGGCACAAATACACTCAAAGAGGTCGGCTAGAGCTCTGGGGGTTGGGAAACCGAGTTACTGTCTCAGCTCTTCCACAAACATGCTCTGTGACCTTGGGTATGAGTTTTACACACTCTGCATTAGTTTCTTCATCTGTAAAACAATGGGGCTGACCTCGGTGGTCTCTAAGGCCTCTGACCAGCTAGGCTTTTATGCCCTTTCGAGCTAGAGGCCTGGGTTTTCAGTGCGAGATATCTGTGCGGTGCTGGGTCCTCCCTCTTCAGTATCCTGGAACCTGGGAACAGGACCAGAAAAAGTGGAAACTGGTGCCCTAGCAGCACTAATGGCTAGTTTGACAGATGGCGTGATCATTTTTGAGCCATATTATTTCATGATTCCAGAGTTTTAATTTAAATCAGGAACGGCTATTAAAATTTCTTCAGATGTCTTTTCAGCATTTAGAGATCATCATTTGCTTTTCTGTTGTTGTTTCATCTCTTCCTATAATGGGTTTTATGAATATGAACAGAATTCCTAATGTAAACCATAAGGAGAAAGAACAAAAGGGCATTTTAAATAATAAGACAAGGAGCAGTGTTCAGTGGCCAAAGCCTACTGCGTACAGTGGGCTGAAAAATGCCCTCCTGGAAAACATCCACGTCAAATTCCCTAGAACCTGCGAATGCTGACCTTATACCGTAAAAGGTGTGATTTGCTGGAGGATCAGGAGAGGAAAAGCTTACACTGTATTCCCCAGGTGGGCCCTAAATGCCATCTCAAGTGTAGTTTAGGGATAGAGGCAGAGGAGATTCAACACAGACACACCCAAGAGGAGGAGGCACTGTGAACACAGAGGCAGAGGCTGGAGTGATGGGGCTGTAAGCCAAGGAGTGCCTGAGGCCACCAGAAGCTGGAAAAGGATCTTCCCTAGAGCCTCCAGACACCTAGATTTCAAGCTTCTGGTCTCCCGAACTGTGAAAGAATAAATCTCTCCTGTTTTAAGCCATTAATTTAAGGTAATTTGTTACACCAGCCCTAGGAAACGAAAACAGTAAGGTAGTTCTATTTTTTAGTTATATTTTCTTATCAGTGTCAACTTTCATTGTAATTAGAAAAATGTGGCTCGTGCAAATTTCACTTTTCAAATAATATCTGAAAAATAATACGGCAAAACTGGTTTTTGCTCACCGACTCACCCAACTGCTGCGGTTCTTACACACAGTGGCGACTCTCACCTCAGGGCCCGTACATCTGCTGCCTGGAACGCCCTCTCTTCTCCCTCCCCTCATCTCAGTTCTTTGCCCCGACTTAGCCTCTTTTACTTTTAGGACTTTTAGCTTCTCCAGGGAAAGGCCTATCTCATCTCCTGCTCTATCCCAGTTCTTAACATGCTCCATGATTGATTTATCCATCGCTTCATTTTGACCGACCGCCAGCTCTGCCAGGAACTATGCATGGCCACATAGTGTGGGCTCAATAAATGTTTGAAAAGCAAGGCATGAATGACGTTATGCCGACTTTTTTCTTCTTTTCCGGGTGAAAAGATTAAAAGAGGTATACAAAATGACTGAAAATGAGGCGAATGAATAGGAAAACGGATATTCTCCCCCTGGTTATATTTTCTGAAGTGAGGCTGCCTGCAAAGCATCACGTCAGGGAACAAAGTAAAGATACTCACACTACATCACCTGCGTAATGTCGAATTCGAAAATCCCGATCAAACTCCAGCATCTTGTCTGAGGCACAGAGCTAAGGAATCAAGGAGGAGATTATTTTGAAAATAGCCATTGACACTTTCCTAAAAATGTATTCCAATTTCACAGAAGATGGTAATACTGTTACAAATTGTGATAGCACTGTGGATGAAATCACACTGTGTAGGGCTCCATTTAAGTGTCTTGCTTGTGTGGCAGACAGAGCTTTCCCCAGAAGCCCACACAGCACCCCCTGCTGTTGAATATGGCAAATGACCAAGTTCTGGACAATGGAAGGTGAGCGGAACTGAGGCGAGGCTGTTCCAGGCCAAAGCTGATTAGAAGAGGGCGATTCTCCTCTGTACTTTCTTTTCCCCTCCCATTTGCCTGCATGCAGAGAAGGACAGTGCCTAGGGGATGGAAGAGCCAGAAGATGAAGGGAGTCTTGATCCCTGAGAGAGAGACAGGCTTCTATTGTCTATGACACTTAAGTCTTGGCTGCTATCTTAATGCGGCCCAGCCTACCCTGACTGACACTTTCTTTCTTCATGTTCCACTTACGGAGGGCATCTGAGGGCTTGCTGTCTGCCAGGCACATACATCTTATATCTCATATCCTCACAACTGATATTTGAAGTGTTATGAGCTCTCTCTTTTTTTTTTTCCCCCCACACATGGAATCTAAGGCTCAAAAAGGGTTAGGCAATTGGCAGAAGGCGGCTTGCCTAGGAAGTGGCAGCTCTGGGAAGGATTCCTGGGACCGAATGTAATATCTGTGCTTCCTACGCACACAGTAAGTAGCCCGGCTCACCTGTCTTTTGCTAAGCTGGGGCTCCAGGTCAGGCCTGTCATTTCACAGAGATCCACATGAAGAGGAATGCTTTCCAGAAAGGCAGTTTTTATATAGCCCCGGTGGTCTCCATAACTTTCTGCAATTTTCCTTGTTATAGTAGCATCTAGACTTCTTGGATCACTTCATATCCCTTAAGTTCTAAGGCAGATGCCTCAAGAAGGCATGAACCACTGAGTGCAGCTATGCACAAAAAACACTCAGGTTGTAGTGTTCGGTAACAAACATCCCTAAACCAGGAAGGTGGGATCCATGCCGATAACTAGATTGTTAAAGGAATAATTAGTCTATTAGCCCAATAAGTGAATAGAGTCAGACAAGAAATTAGACTTCTGATGCTCAAACCTTGGCTCTACCATCTACTTGCTCTGTCTCCTCTAATAATCACATCTGAGAGAGTCGTTTGGAAGGTTAAACAAACTATGGAAACCAAATAACAGAGGGTTCTACAAAATATGTGACTTTTCTTTCCTTCTCTTAGTAACCACTTTTTAAAAATACTCACCTGATGATATGTTTTTATTGATTTTTTGGTTAGAGAGAGAGGAGGGGAGAGGGGAAGAGACAGAGAGAAACATCAGTCAGTTGCCTCCTGTGTGCGCCCTGATTGGGGACAGAATCTACAAGCTTTACGGGGTGTGGGACGGCGCTCCAACCAACTGAGCCACCCGGCCGGGGCCGTTATTAACCACTTTTGTAAGACCCTTTCATTTATAAAATCCCCAAAGGAAAAAGACCTGAGAGATATCTATACTAATTAACTATCCTTACATTTGGATACATTTGGATTCACAGTGATGAAAATATCCTGACAGCTTGGTTATTTCATTTCTTTCCTTCATTAGGCAAAAATCCCAGAAAAGAACACAATTTAAAATTCCCCATATTTGGGCCTGTCTGGGGGATGATGCTGGAGGAAGGAGCCACCTGGTTTGAGAGATGGCAAAACCTGGGGTCCCACATTTAAAAAAGGAAGGAAGGAAGGCTTATCTCTATGAATTACTGTTCAACATTTCCTATCAAATCAGTAGCAACTGCTTAAATGTACTACGTACAGTTGCTATCTTCAGAATGAGATTACATTTCAAAATACTTGGTTGACAAATTTAATTCAGGTGCATAAATGGCCAAGGTGAAACATATCAATATGAGGTAATTTCCCATGTGAGAGTCACGGTTATTTATTTAAATGAAATAGAGCCTTGCATGTTTTAATTTAAAATGCAATGTTCTGTAAGATTTATTTGGTGTGATTGTAACCCATTCAATTCAAATTTGACAAACACTGATTGTCTGTCATCCGATAGGCACAATTCTCTGGTAGGCACAATTTTCTGCCAGTCTCCAAAACCTGAACTGTGATTATAAAAGACATTATTCATCTCGCCATCAAAAACAGGACATTGGCCCATGTAATCATGCCATCTCTAAAAACATCATTCTAACATCTGTAATACTTTCAAAATAAAGATACAATTTAAAAAACCCAGTAAATAATAAATAAATAAAGGAAGGAAGAACAAAATAAAAATAAAATAAAAACATCATTCTAAATTATTTAGGTTGCCTCTAACTTTGCTCACTGCTCTGTCCCCAGCACCTAGCATTGTACCTGAAAAATGAGAGGTACTCGGTAAGTATTTGCATTATCAATGGGAAATAATTCAGTTTCTAGTATGGCTATTTTTATTGAACCTACTGAATAATAATTTTATTCCTATTCTGGTTCTTTCTCAACTATCCCCCACCCACAGGACTGTACCCAAAAAACGAGAGGCACTTAGTAAGTATTTGCGTTATAAACGTGCAATAACTAAAGGGATGCCTCTAACCTGAGCCCCAATGTCCAAGATCAGACTGGAGTGTGTGAAAGCCGACTGTCAGAGCGCTAAAGTCAATCCTCAGTAACAGCCAAGGAGGATATTTTAGAAATAAACTGTCCTAAAAGAAATACCATCCAGGAACCTGTATCTTGATGGTTTGTGCTTTATCTGGTTAACTGTGGAATCTTCCTATTCTGATTATATAATTTCAAAGGGGACAAAGTTAGAGAAAAGAGTTTTTTGTGCTGAAAATGGCAGTGCATCATAGAGTTACATGGAATTAAGGGGGAGCAGAAACGGGTGCCCCTTTTTTGTGGAAGTGAAGACGCATGGGGACTGCTTTTCCTTCAGCGTACGGTTGCTAGACAAGCTTATATTTGTAGGAAACGCTTGGGGGGTGATGGTGGACCCCTCCTAGGACAAATATTAATGGCATACTACACGTGAGGCCCAGCATAAGCTCTGATAACCGCACCTACCGCCAATTATTCAGAAATATGATCTGTGGGTAACATTTTTAGAAGGTGAGACATGGGGAGTTAAAAGGATACTCGGGCGCTTAAGGAACAAGTTTCCTTGTAACAACTAGAATTACAGCTAGAATGTCTCTGTTTTTAAGAAAGTCACGTGGTCTGGCAAAGCACACATACTACATTTGATAACTGAGGCTTACAGTAAAAAGTCAAGGACAAAAGCATTTTCAGTGCCAGAATTATCAGAGGCAGGAGCAAAATTCTAGCACATGAACAGGGACTCTATACCTATTGGTTTTCAATGACATCATCATTTTACGGTTTCTAGTAAATGGAGCGGTCTGTGGCGCCCTCTCCTGGACGGTATGAATTTTATCCATCTTGTCACCCTATGAGCCAGAGAAGGCAGAATTTATCCACAGCAATAAATCATTTAATGAATGTTTATGGCCTTAGTTGAGTGGACACTGTTGTAACCCAACATATTAAGTCATTTAAGACTCTCAAACAACGAGGAAAACTTTACTGATAAAAACGAGAGGAAGTTCTCAGTACACACATTACCTTTCGGCTGGAAAAGTGCCCGTGTTTGCCCAATTTACTGTTCAGCGCTTCGAGGAACATTTCGTCGGTGACTTTGCCGACGTTCATGCAGGCGTCGTCGAGGATTGCAATGATCCCCTTGTGCTGCTGCTCCACGAGGTCCACAATGATCTGATTGTTGAAGTAGTCGATCTGCAGGACACAGCAAAGGAGCCATCCCAACGGGAACGGAAACCAGGACACGTGGAACACCAGTGCCTCCGCGTGCGCTGGGAGTTTACGTCCAGCTCCCTTGCTGGGAAACATGTGAGCGACACCGCTGAGGTCTCACTCTAAAATTCTGTCAGGGGCTTACTGGTTCGTTCGTTTGTTGACTTGGTAACCTGAAACACTTTGTCTTAGATGAGTGTAGCTCAAGGCAAAAATTATGAAGTAGATAGTGTTTCTCCCATCGCTAACGCTTGTTTTACTCGTCTCCATGGCCTGCACCTGACTGTACTCCTGCATACTCTCAGTCGCCCAACCCGTTTGCCATTAACCACAAGGCCTAGGTTCCACTCTGCGCCAGCAAATGACCTTAAAATATTATTTGGTACATAATTTGATGAAGTGAAGGTATTATGCAGAACTGGCTTTTTTAAAATTTNAAATATTATTTGGTACATAATTTGATGAAGTGAAGGTATTATGCAGAACTGGCTTTTTAAAAATTTTATGTATTNAGGCAAAAATTATGAAGTAGATAGTGTTTCTCCCATCGCTAACGCTTGTTTTACTCGTCTCCATGGCCTGCACCTGACTGTGCTCCTGCACACTCTCAGTCGCCCAACCCGTTTGCCATTAACCACAAGGCCTAGGTTCCACTCTGCGCCAGCAAATGACCTTAAAATATTATTTGGTACATAATTTGATGAAGTGAAGGTATTATGCAGAACTGGCTTTTTTAAAATTTTATGTATTTTTATTGATTTCAGAGAGAGAAAAGGAGAGGGAGAGAGAGAGCTAGAAACATCAATGATGAGAGAGTCATTGATCGGCTGCAGCCCGCAACCCGGGCATGTGCCCTGACCGGGAATCGAACCCCGATCGCCTGGATCCTAGGCCGACGCTCAACCGCTGAGCCACGCCCGGCCGGGCAGAACTGGCATTTTCAGTTACATGGACCTGGATTAAAATCCAAAAGAGCATCTCTTCCGGTTTCCCAAAGTTAACAAGCATACATGGGTTTAGCGGAGTGTTGATGTTTCTCAGGGCATAGCATAAAACATTCAATCCTGACAAATATTACAGCTCACAAAGAGCCACGAAAGGAGAGATGACGAAAAAACGTGATGCACAGGCAAGAAGTGGAAATAAAATGCACGTTAAGCGCCTTCTGGCGAGGGTGTCAGAGAACAGGAATCACATCAACTGAAGACTCGATGTCAGTTAGTTTACAAACCAGAGGCAGCGGCAAAAAGAAGCGAGAGAGAGATAAAAAAGAGGAAGGAGAAGAAACTGAATCTGGAGCCAAGTTCAGCCAGTTCTAAAGGCAAAAGTTGCTGCTCTGAATACCCTATAGAGGATGCCAAACTCTTACCCAACAGACATGCCCCAGAAAGCCCGCGGGGCATCGGCCACAGGGCGGAGATGCTAAGCCCACCGGGATAACTCAGCATCCTCTGGGCACCCACGGGGGGGCTTTTTAAATGAGAGAAATCCCACCTACCAACCCTGACAATGAACTGTATTTACACACACACCCCCCTCAAAAAAGAAAAGCTAAAATTTTGGTGTTTCACGTACCCAAGACGATTTTTAAAAAATACCTAAAAATATCGATAAGATCTGACCCGGTCAGTGACGTGAGAGGCACGAGGACGCCCCGGGGCCACTCACGTGCTTCCAGGGGATGCCTTCCCGCTGGTACTCCTCCTGCTCCTGTTTCAGCACCAGCTGGATGAACAGCTGCTGCAGCTTCTCGTTGCAATAGTTGATGCAGAACTGCTCAAAGCTGCAAGGAAAGGAGCACGCCATGTTCGAGCCAATAAGGAGTAAACAACAGAGGTCTGTGTTTCTTTTTGGTTAATCCTCACATGAGGAAGTTTTTTCCATTGATTTTTCTTAGAGAGAGTGGAAGGGAGGGAGGGAGAGACACAGACACACACACACTCGACTGGTTGCCTCCCACACTCACGGTCCAACCTGCAACCCAGGTATATGCCCTTGACCGGGAATTGAACCCGTGACCCTTCAGTGCGGGGGTGGGGCTGGCGCTCTAACCGCTGAGCCACATGGGCCAGGGCAATAGGAGAGTTTTATTTATTTACTTATTTTTTAAAATATATCTTTATTGATTTCAGAGAGAGGAAAGGAGAGGGAGAGAGAGCTAGAAACATCAATGATGAGAGAGTCATTGATTGAGCCCACAACCCGGGCATGTGCCCTGACCGGGAATCGAACCCTGATCGCCTGGATCCTAGGTCGACGCTCAACCGCTGAGCCACGCCCGGCCGGGCAATAGGAGAGTTTTAAAGTAGCTAATCCGCTGTACCTGTTGTTGTCAAAGATCTCAAAGCCATAGATATCCAAGACTCCAATCACAGTGTTTTTCCCGTGGACCGTGGTGTCGTAGTTCTTGACCTCGATAATGTCATTGATGCGGGTCACGATCCAACAGAAAAGGCGCTCGTATATTGCCTGTGAGGGAAACAACATGGTAACATTCCTGCCCGTTGGGGATCGAGTCTCTTCAGGCTCGGGGCACGTTCTGAATTCCTATCCTGCCCGCCTGACCCTTACGCAGAGCTGTGGTGGCCCGAAGCAGAGTGAGAAACGCAGGTGGCCTGATGGAAAGCACACAACGCGATGGATGCGAAACTCAACAGTTTGGCTTTTTAAGATTATCTCCAGCTGCCACACATGCTGTATGTATCCCAGCAACACCCCCCAGGTATGTCTGTGGGCCCAGCTATTTCAATAATTTCCCTGCTCCCCCAGGCAAGTCACTTCCCTGCTGTTTTCATCTCAACTGTATAAAGCGGGAAAGCGACGCGTTAGTAACTACGTTCCACGAGAGCTCCATCCCTCTGAAAGATAGAAATACTGATTTATAGTGCGAAATAAAGATCTGGGCCAAAGGCCCCCGTGTGAACTCCCTTGAGAATCAAATGTGCATCCAGCAAACACGTGAGGATGCAGGGGCCACGCTGCGTGCAAAGGTCCGAGCGTGCTCCGCAACGCCCGCCTTTAGGAAGCCTTTCCTCTCCTCGCCGCCCCCCTC
>NW_015504424.1:135056-152552 GCF_001595765.1 Miniopterus natalensis | reverse complement strand
CCCACATCGATACCCACCGCCCGCTTCCTCACCTCCCTGCACCCCGCTCCTCTCCGCTTAGCCCCCGCGGCCCCACCGAGAGGGCTCATCGCGACGCCCAGCATCTCTGGAGAGGCACTTTCCCGTCATCTCACTCAGAGACTCAGCGCTCAGCTCAGTGTCCCCTCTCTCTTGAAACCTCCCCTCCAGGATTCAGGACACTGACCGCACTTTCCTAATTTTCTGTTTGTTCCACGGGCTGCCCCTTCTTGGTGGCCTCTGGCAGGTCTCCCTCTGCCTGACCTGGGAAGCTGGGGGTTCCTCCTGGTCCTCTCCACCCTCTGACCCCTCTCTGAGTGCTGTCACCCAACGTTAAACAGTAGCAATAAACTCCTCCTCCCAGGTGGGCTATCCCCACGCAGGCCTCTCCCCTGAGCTCCAGGCTCCTGTACCACGACCCGACGCCGTGACCTTCCCACCCCCAAAACTGTGCCTGCCCGAAGCTGAACCATGAATAAATGGCAAGAGAAAGCTTGGGAATTCGTTCACTCATTCAACAAATATCTGCTGAATACTTGTGTGTGCAGCGTGTTGGCGATACGGTGTTCAGCGGACATACACATGGTCTGTCTCCAAGGAGGCTAGGGAGTGAGGTGAAAGAAAACACACACACACGCATGCACACACACACGCACACATGCATGTACACACGCACACACATGCGCGCACTAAAGGACGGGTGCGTGGGATCTGAGGAGAACTGAACCTGTGCAGTGTTCAGGGCGGCCTGGGAAGGCTTTTCTGAGAGAGGGGCTGAGATCGGGGTGAGTGAGAGTTAACCAGGCGAGAGGGGAGAGAAGAGCAATCCGAGCAGAGGAGACAGCACGTGCAGAGGTCCTGGGGCCGCGAGGAGAAAGGGATATGGACCACTTGTCAGGCCTGAGAGCATGCTGGAGTGAGGGGGGGTAGATGAAGGTGTGAAGCAAGGCAGGAGAGGCAGGCTGGAGCCGGACATGGCCAGGGGTTCCCCCGATTCCATCATTCCCCAGACAAATGGGTCCTGTGGATTTTATTTTCCAAACCCAGTTGGTCTCAACTCACCCTCTTCTCCCGCCTGCCACTGCTACCTCCCTAGTCCAAGCTGCTATTGTCTCTCTCCTGGATTATTGACATTTCCCCTTAATGAGTCTCTTTGTTGCCCTTCTTCCCCTCCTCCCCTCCCCCCTTCCTTTTCCCAACAAGATTCTCCACACTGAGGCCACAGTGATCATTTTAAAACCTCAAACTTGACGTCACTGTCCCGCCTTCAAATCCGCCACTCTCCCCTGCACTTAGATACGTTCAAATTCTTCCCAAGACTGAAACCCAAGCCCGGGACTTACAAGAATAAAGAATGGAATAGAAAGCAACCTTATCAACCAGCAAAAAAGAAGACAAAATGTTAGACTTGAAAAAAATAAAACATCTGCCACACAGAAAATGGACAAAGGGTTAAGGTTACCAACTTTTACAAACGGACGATAAAAAGAGCCCCAAAGAAACACGTACAAACGATCTACCCAGGCAATGCTCAGAACAGATTTAAATACCTTATATGACAAGATGCTCACATACACTAGGAAATGAAAATTAAAGTAAGGAGGAGATATTACTAGGTAGCCATAAAATCAGTCAATTTAATGTTTAAAATCAGTGTGCCCTTCGGCCTGGCAAGATCATTCCTGGGTGTCCACCGGCGGAAATAAAAGCACTCATGTGTAGGGAGATGGACTGGGCCAATGGGCTGCACTGGGATCAAAGGCAACGAGGGGAATGACTTAGGGGATGGTTAGTAAGTCACGGAACCATCGCCACACGCTGGCCGCGGACCACCAGGACGGAGCAGGCTCTACCTGTGGACCTGCAGGGGGGCGTGAGGGGCCCCGCCAGCACGGGCCCGAGGAGCGAGCGTCCTGAGCCGCCCGCCCGTCGGCTTTGCTTTTCTCAGACTGTTTTCTACAAGCGATGCTCACAGGCGGGGGTCTGACTGAGGCCACGATGGCCAAAAAGCCTCGGGGCGGTTTCGGAAAGCCTTAACCTACTTTCAAGGGACATCTGAACGCATCCTCGTGGAAATTCACCGCAACCGAGCCCCACCGCGGGCCCCGAGCGCGAGCCGAGCGGACCCCACCTTGGCGAAGGCGTCCCGGCCGTAGCTCGCCTCCTGCTCCGTGTGCTGCTTGTCGATGACGTCGCGCCCCGTGGCCACAGTCCGGTAGAGAAGGGCCTTCTCCACCATGTCCGTCTTGGTGGAGAGCAATTCTGCGATGATGGACACAACCTTGCCGTTCTCAATAAGGGGCGTGTCTCCATCCACCACAAATTTTAAATTTCCCTGGACCAAGAGCGAAGAAACAATGAGGTTCTGAAACATCGCGTCGTTTATATAATTATGGTACATTTATCTAATTCAAAGGGACTCTGTAGCACCTATTTTCCTAAATATGTTACATATAAAAACCTAGTGCATTTCATGCATTATTTTTTTCTTCTCCAGACACCCACCTCTTTTCATTTTCAGTCTATGTTTTGGATGGGTAGATGTTTTATATTTTTATGTAGTCAAGTCTATGAATCTTTTGCTTATGCATCTTTCTTGGGTGTCATACTCAGACCATCTGTGCTCCAAAGATTTTATAAGTTTTTAATATTTTCTTCTAATAGTTGTACAGTTTTTTCTTACATTTAAGCTTTTAGTCCACCCAGAATTTGTTTGTACGTGGTGTAAAGAATCTTATTTTTCCTGATGGTTGGTTAGTTGCTCCAACTCTATTTACTGACTAGTTTAGCTTTCTGTCCTGATTTGAAATGTTACCTCTATTATATATTAAATTCCCCCCAGATTTTTAGTTTATTTATATTCCATTCATTCAATAAACACTAACCATCAACCGAGTGTCCAGCACTAACCCAAGTGTCCAGCACATCAGTTAACCTGGTGCTTAACCTGGTGCTGAATTTTGCAACAAGTTTTAAGGTATTGTAGCTTTTATCGTCATTTAAAATCTGGTAAAAATTAGTCATGTCTCCTCTCCTCCCTTTCCCCTACCCTACTAGTCTTCTTTAATACATTTTATTTGATCTGCCTACATGTTTATTGTTCAAGGTAAATTCTAGAATCATTATGTCCCTTTAAAAACAAAATTTCTATTTGGATCCTAAAGGAGACTGTTATACTATATTTATAAACATTTATGTCAGATCTCATTTATATTGCTATGTGATATTTTTATGTGGTCCAGATTCATTTAGAGTTAAATCTTGCAACAGTAAAGTGAAAGGTCATTTTTATTCCATATTTGAATTCATGTTGTCACTCATTTATTGTAAGGTTACATGTTCATTATATGTTAAACATGTCCAATTATATAGATAGTAATAAAGGAAATGTGACACACGGCTCTTCCCTTCTGGGTTTGGTGAAGTGCAGGGAAAACACCTGGACCGTGACTTGGCCAGCGTGGTCCATGGTGCTGGCGGCCACAGGCTCTGTGCCTCTGGGCCAGTCATGCCACCCTGTAGGGCTCATTTCCCCACGTGCAAAATAAGACGATTAAAACCCCAGTCCTAAGCATCTATGATTCCGCTGTTTCAAACGCTGTCAGAGATCTATTCTGTTCAAAGGATTTTAGTTTACACTGTTGGTAGTGACATCCTTGCTGAATTCTTTCATTCTCGAAATAAACCAGTTCAAAGTCGGACATACCAGTTAAGATAATTAAGTAAAGCCACAGCCTCAAAACCTGATGTGGCTTGGAAAATCCCTCCTGATATTATAATACGATGGAGAAAACGACTGATAAGAGTAATTTCTTCAAACTGTAAGAAGTTTTCTCGACATAAATTACTTTTTAAACCTACAGGGGAAAACCCCTCAAGATCTTCTGAAAGAACATCCTGGGTCCTCCACAAGGAGGCAGCAGATTCCGAGAAGCTCCCCACTCACCAAGTGAAGAATTGTAGCCAAAATTTTATACACTGTCTGAATCTCCTCAGGCTTGAAGCCAATGACTTTCATGGCATCAGCTACTACTTTGAATTCTGCAGCATCATTGATAGAGGACTAGAAATGAAAATGGAAAAGTCAAGTCACACGCATTTCCTATGAACGTTAAAATAATTACGAGACTAGACTCAAGTTCAGTCAAGGTCTTGAGGCTTCTGCAGCAAGTCACTGAGCATCCGGAGAAAATAAAAATGATCTCCAGGGTAGAGACGTCCTTCGGCACACACAACGCCCACTTGCGTGTGAGAGCCACTGTCACCCAAAATAAGCACCCCGGACTTTCCTGGGACCCTCAGCGAGGGGAGCAAGTCCTGGGCTGACTCAGAGCCGCTCGTCGACAAGGGAAGGAAGCAACGTGGGACGTGAGCTCGCAAGGGGAAACACAGCCTGTGGCAGCCTCCGAGGCACATGCCTGGCTATTGTCACCTGTGGCCTTTTTTGTTCCACAATTCGCCTTTTATTTAATTATTTATTGACTGACTCTTGAAAGAGAGGGGCGGGGAAGGGAGGGGCAGCCACGGCCATGGGATGCCACTCTGGTAAGACACGTGGTTCCCGCCGCTTACAAAGGGACACGAGCCAGGACTCTGCCTGTGACTCCTGGAGCTGCTGCCGCCACTGTGGGACCACGAGGAAGGTCAGCCGAGGCAGACGAGCCAAGTCCAGGGAGGATGGTGGAGGTGTAAGTTGGAGAAACAAAAACTTCTGCATCCCAATCAGTATTGATAAGGCACCGAATTCATCAACGCTGAAACTGCCCCGTTTCAGGGCTCTTGTCATGTGAGAGAATTAAGTCCCTTATTGTTTTTGGAGACGTTTGAGTCTTATCTTACTGGAAACCCCAAATACCTAAATTTTACATGGTCCCTGTATTTTAGGATAGTTAGGTAAAATTATAATACATAGAGTGTAATGCTTGATAGTTATTAAAATAATTTGATTAATTTATATTTGTTAACATGAAAAGATATTAATAACTGTGTTGTAATATAATAAAAGCAGGTTTACTGAATCAGGATTTATTGTATGAATCCATTTATAAATATATACACACATACATTGTTATCAATAGTTATTTCTGGATGATAAGCTTTAGCACATTTTTGTTTCCTTTAGGTTAATCTTTATTTTAAGCATAGACTATGACCATGTAATATTTCCTTGTTTTTATTAGAGAGGAAGGAAAAAAGGGTAGGAGGAGAGTAAGAATGGAAAACTTTGATGAAAAGGGAACCTAAGCTAAATTTAGCTTAGAGAGAAGGTTAAATATTCATTTAATTCTTGCTTTCTATGGAGGCTCTATATGACCTGGACAAAAGTAAGTTGGTCAATAAGACAATCTGATAAAAAGGAATGTTTCTAGTCACTGGCTTTCTAAGTGTTGATTTTACAATCCTTTCTACATCTTTAGTACTTCTGGCCCATCTCAGAAGGCTGGAGTGCTGCCCTCTAATGTTTTGTTTGTTTTCAATTAATTTTTAGCAAATATCCTGCTCTCAGATAATTGTTTAAAAAAAAAAAAAGAATCATGCAACTTAAATGCAAACNAGAGAGGGGCGGGGAAGGGAGGGGCAGCCACGGCCATGGGATGCCACTCTGGTAAGACACGTGGTTCCCGCCGCTTACAAAGGGACACGAGCCAGGACTCTGCCTGTGACTCCTGGAGCTGCTGCCGCCACTGTGGGACCACGAGGAAGGTCAGCCGAGGCAGACGAGCCAAGTCCAGGGAGGATGGTGGAGGTGTAAGTTGGAGAAACAAAAACTTCTGCATCCCAATCAGTATTGATAAGGCACCGAATTCATCAACGCTGAAACTGCCCCGTTTCAGGGCTCTTGTCATGTGAGAGAATTAAGTCCCTTATTGTTTTTGGAGACGTTTGAGTCTTATCTTACTGGAAACCCCAAATACCTAAATTTTACATGGTCCCTGTATTTTAGGATAGTTAGGTAAAATTATAATACATAGAGTGTAATGCTTGATAGTTATTAAAATAATTTGATTAATTTATATTTGTTAACATGAAAAGATATTAATAACTGTGTTGTAATATAATAAAAGCAGGTTTACTGAATCAGGATTTATTGTATGAATCCATTTATAAATATATACACACATACATTGTTATCAATAGTTATTTCTGGATGATAAGCTTTAGCACATTTTTGTTTCCTTTAGGTTAATCTTTATTTTAAGCATAGACTATGACCATGTAATATTTCCTTGTTTTTATTAGAGAGGAAGGAAAAAAGGGTAGGAGGAGAGTAAGAATGGAAAACTTTGATGAAAAGGGAACCTAAGCTAAATTTAGCTTAGAGAGAAGGTTAAATATTCATTTAATTCTTGCTTTCTATGGAGGCTCTATATGACCTGGACAAAAGTAAGTTGGTCAATAAGACAATCTGATAAAAAGGAATGTTTCTAGTCACTGGCTTTCTAAGTGTTGATTTTACAATCCTTTCTACATCTTTAGTACTTCTGGCCCATCTCAGAAGGCTGGAGTGCTGCCCTCTAATGTTTTGTTTGTTTTCAATTAATTTTTAGCAAATATCCTGCTCTCAGATAATTGTTTAAAAAAAAAAAAAGAATCATGCAACTTAAATGCAAACAATGGAAAATTAATTGCAAAATCCTAAATATAATTTATTTCTGTGCATGGCTATAAAAATACAGGTAAACCAGTAATGCAGGTATCATTAGCTTAAGGTGAGTAACAATTTTAAAATAAAAAGAACACTTCCCACATCTTAGATCCTTTCCTTTTATGAATTCTTTTATTGCCCCCAACTACAACAGCAATACACTTTTAATTATAGAAGACAATGAAAATATGGGAAAGCAGAACACAAATATTTGTAATCTCATCAATCCAGAATAAACAATTAAAATGTTGGTCTATTTCCCTCTATAGCTTATTTTATGCATTTGTATACAGTACTTTCCCCCAACAGGGTAGGATAATACTGTGAATACTGTTTCATAGCCTACCATCAACAAACTGTTACTAGGGTGAGCTGAAAAATGGCTAGCAGAAAACCAATTAGAAATAAAAAAGTACCCGCATATGTGTGCAAGAACTCACATGCAAGGGGGAAGAAAAAAAATGGCAAAATTTCAAAGCTAAACAGAAATGCTCCAAGGGTCACAAAACCACTTCTCAGATACATCGATAGTCGAAAAAGTAGTGAACGGGGAACTTTGATGGTCATTTCAACCAAAATGCTCTAAATTTTTCTTTTGTCTTAACAACTTGCTTTTGGCCAAATCCTATGGTATCCTCTTTTGAGGTGGATTTCCTAGTCACATCAGTATTTTTATAGTGTCCAAATAAAAGTTAAAAGAAAACACAAGATCACAGAGAGAAACTTCCTTCCTGTCAGATGGTGATAAAATATAGTAACGGGTTATTAAGCAAAGTTGTTCAGTCAATAATGCATTCACTCTCTGTCCCTGAGAATTTTAATAATAAAAGAGTCATGTATTTGCCTAAAGGCAGCAGGCTGGACCAGATCATTATTGAGTGCCCCCTCTGATTCTTTGATTTTATATCTGAGCATCTCAAAGAGGAAATGCTCACCTTTAATTGAGCTCCTACGTGGATATAGTTGTAGGACGAAAGGGATTTCTGCAGGTGGAGAGAATGCAGTATCTGATCCGAACCTCCTTGGAGTAGCTGAAAAATAATTTAAAATAAATGGGCAAAATACATACTAAACCGAATGTACCAGATGTGTCTATCAATGGCAGTCTAGCTTTTATTCACTTTCTGGGCTTAATTTACTTAGGTCCTCCTGTTTCTGGCTTTGAAGTTTTGTTTGTTTGTTTTTACCTTGAAGGTAAATGGCTCCAGCAGTTATCAGTCCCAGAGAATGTTATATAATCATGAAGAAAATGACTTTAAAAGTCTCAGCTCTTTCACAACGTAACTGGCATAAAAAGTTCTTGCTTTTACTCTGGTCATTTGTAAAACAGGAGCCTAGGCTCTGTGCTGGTCACCTGCTTAGTAGCCTCACTATCCACACAGGACAGAGCTGTGTTTCAGAATTCACAAAAAAAGCAATACTGCCACGGAAGTGAGAGGTATCGGCAGACAGTCATATGCTGAATCACAATGGAAAAAAACAGCCTATCCTCATCAATATTGATATCTCAGGCAAAGAGGCCAACTGGACAACCGTCACAGTTTACACGTGGAAATCAATCTTATTCATTTATTATTTTATTTCATAAAAATCCAGCACAGTATTGTTTAATTCAGTCACCCACTTTATTTAGTAGCATTGGTTTATATTATGTTGGGCTGTAAAAAAATTATAATAATGTGTCTCAGACTCGTTTATTGAGTAGAAACACTTGCCAACAGGGGGGCTATTGTAAAAGATTTTGTTTTAGTCTCTAAAAGCATTCCCCAAAGACGTATTCATCATTTTTTCCCTAAGCAATCACAGCTCTGATGGGACAGAGAAGACAATTCTCTTGAATCATAAATCTGGTTATATTTTTTTAAGTAATCATATCACTTTATAGTCTCCATGAGCAAAATAAACTGAGTTTGTGTTCCCACCTCTGAAGCTCTCAAATAAGGGAACAAAAGCTTCAATGAAAAATAAAACAAAATTAATTTAACATAGTCAGGATTTCCCATTTCAAAAGCTTTTACAAGTCATTTAACTGTTATCTGCACTGCAAAGAAATGCAGGTGACGCTCAACCAGTCGCCTGGGTGGTGAACCACCTGGCAGCTCTTTCTAATAGTCACGCTAATCAAATCTCTGAAGGAGTATGTGGGGTAGGGTGTGTGTGTGCCCGCACACACGTGTGTAATGTGTCATGCGCCACAGGAGGCAAGGGAGGCCCAGGGCCGGTGAGAATGCCCACATGAAAACATCCACTTCCTGCACACCTGAGCAAACCATCAATTATTTGCACCGCGGCAGATTACTAACCTGATAGAAAGAGTGAAAGCTCCTTTCTCCTGGCTGCTGCACAATCACGCGAGACTAAGGAAAAAAAAAGTTAAAACTGTTACTCTGAGAATGTACCCCTAAAACAAAACAGCAGGCACCTTCTCAGGGAGTCCTGTATCAACAGTGCGTTTAAGTGCCCTGAAGACCCCATGGGTAGTACCCATGTAAAACAAGGTCTCCTGTAGGTGTTTTTTCCGGGCAATTTTTTTTGGTAATGGCTACAAACAAATAGAAACTAGAAGAAAATGAGATTTCAAATCAATTAGAATAAAAACACACGGGAGTACCAAATCAATACGCCGTGAACCTTCAACTTACACAATCTTCTGCGTCAATTATGTCTCGGTTAAAAAAAGAGGTGTGTGGGCGTGACTGTCTGAATGAACATGATAGCTCTTCTGTGATGCATTAAAAAGAAACAAATTAAAAAAAAACAACCCAAAATATAGGGGAGGTGGTGATGTGTAAAACGGGTAGAACTGATTGGTCCGAGATGGGCGTTTGGGTTAAAACGTACCCAGAAGTGGGCACACGCTCTCAGGCCGCTCCCAGTGCCTCTCACACGCGAACCTAAATCTTTATCTACAAAGTCTGTAACTTTGTTCAACTTGATATTGTCAGTGCTAATAAAACAACACAAAAGGAGAATGTCTTGTGACAGAAAGCTACCTGAGGCGCAGCGGGGGAGGAAGGATAGGAGTAAAAGCTACTTGGAAGCAATTAAAGAGATTCTATAATTAGGTCTGTAAAAAAACAACGTTCAGCACTTGTAAGCACAGTACCCCGAGGAATCAAGCACATTTTACCTTCTCCAATAAGTAGTTACTGATATGTCCACCGATAGGGTCCCCCTTGAAATCGAAGTTGATGTCCATGTATTTCCCGAACCTGCTCGAGTTGTCGTTACGGTTGGTTTTGGCATTTCCAAAAGCTTCCAAGACACAGTTGGACTTAAGGAGCATGTTCTTTACTCTTAAACACAGACAAACGAGAAAGCTATTATTAAGAGTTTTAAAGGCTGGGCCTTAAAAAAACAACCAGATTTCATGAAAAGGCATGCAAATATTTATACAAAGCAGCTCACTGCAGCACTGTTTGCTATACAGTGTGTACACACACACACGCACCCGAAATGTCCACCGATAGGGACGGATAAAAACAAATTTCTGTGTCCCAGTATAGTATGTGCTGACATAGAAAAATGTTCGGAATATGTTAATGAATGAGAAATTAAGTTGCAAAATAATACGTATTGCAGGATCTATGTGGGCGCACACTCACGCACCCACGTGAGCATGTGTGCGCTTGTGTACACGCGTCAGTAAATGCTTGAAAACCCGGAGGGAACAGCACACTTCACTATGGTTACCTCGGTCGATGTGGTAGGTGGGGTAGGATTTCAGGGAACATTCACCTTCAACATTAATTTTTAGTTTTTCTTTTAAATAAACACGTTTTATTGACATAAAGAAAAATCTTAAAATAGGATATGTTCTGAAAAGAAAGAGTGGGTGAAACAGAAAATTACACAGTTTCTAAACGCACTCGCTTATCACGCCTAGAACTGCGAAACCGCACTTAGTTATGTCTCGTCAATGTGGTAGTTTAGAAATTGCTAATCACTTTGTCTGAAGCTGTATGGCATTTCTCTTTTGTATCCGTTAATTCATTCTTTATATAATGACGCCTAACCTTCTATAGAGCAGTCTCTATATATTTTAAATTCGCCCTGCTCCTTATGTCTCTGTTTTTATTTCACCGACAGATTCCTTCTCAGATGCACCTACCTGCAGAAGTGACTTTAGCCCCGGAAATAACCCGATGTGGCAGATCCACCGTTGCTTCCGCTATTACTGTAAGTGACCCTTCGACCTCACCTCCTCTTAAATGAATGCGTACTTTTAAAATGTGGGGCAAGCTGCTTGCTTACAGCAAACAAAGGCAACTGTCTGTAACACTGTGGTAAGATACACGCTTGTGAGAGACTGGTTAATGCTTATAGGCCTTGCTCTACTACCCCAACGGGGTTTAGAAATAAAATTTAGTTCCTTAGCCAGTTTTATTCTCCTGAGCTCTTAAGGAAATTAAAAAAAACTTCCTCGTATTTTTGTCTTATCATATTGCAAAGTCAGAACGAGAAGTGGGAAGTGTGTTACAATGAACAAAAATACCTCTTTTGACCCGATCAGCCCAATGAGGGTGGGGAGAAAGCCCACATCGGGCGGCGCGTTTTAAATTATCTTCTTTCACACCAGCCCAGCATCCTTTCTTTCTACTCATACAACGGAAGGCGTGGATGTATATATAGAATGTCACTCTTCAGTGAATGCATATTGAGCTTCAAAGTAGCAACTCTGAAAAATTCCTTTTTTCTCTCCAAAAAACCCACACCACATAAGAAAGTTGAGTCATGCTGCTTTATAGCCACATTGCTTTCCTTTTTTTAAAACCCCATCTATCCCCGGCCAGTGTGGCTCAGTTGGTTGGGCGTCACCCCGTGCGCTGGAGGGTGGCCGGTTCGCTTCCCGGTTGGGGCATGTGCCCGGGTTGCCGGTTTGACGCCTGTCAGGGTATGTACAGGAGGCAACCGATAGACGTTTCTCCATCACATTGTCTCTCTCTCACCCTCCCTCTTCCTCTCTCTCTCTCAAAACAATAAGAACATATTTTTTTAAAAACAAACAAAATTAAAACACTCATCTATTCATTCCTCACACATTTATTAAGCAAACACTATGTGCCAATGACAGTGCCCACGAGCTTTACTGCTGACGGGGGGCAGCCTGGGGTGGCGGACACCCTTTTAGAAGATGAATCATGCTCAGACCTTCTGTAGCCAGGAGTTCGAGCTGTCACAGCGACGGCACAGAGCTGCCTCCCAGAGCCCCCTGCGCTCTCAGGAACTCAGGGCTCCTCAGAACATCGTTTTAAAGAGAGAGAAATAGAAAGAATAAGGACCGTGTGAGCCTCTGTACCATAAAACCTACCAGCGCTGAATGACGCCGTCTCTGCCGAGCACACCCTGTTAAGGAGGCAGTTACCAACTAGAAAGGGGACCCTTGCATCTGTTTCAGAATAATTTTATTGTTTTATCTTTATGTAGAGCTTACCACGGTAGTCAGCTTTTTTTCCCTACTGGAAGCAGATATAGAAATAGAGTGATATAAATAAAAGCAGAGTCAGCATGCAGCAAGAGAATCCGAGCAGGTTACCACCAATAAATGGCTGATGCCCACGAGAGTGTAGGTCCGGTCGGTTCTATGGAGACAGTAAAGCGCTGATGAGAACTCCGCCCGTCAGCAGGCCGCTCTTACCTTTCGATCTCGGCTCTCTGGCTGGGGTTGGTGATGGCCGCAATGTACTGCATGATGTACTTACTGGCTTCGGTCTTACCAGCTCCACTTTCCCCTGGGGGGAGATTGCACAAGGCTTCAGTAAGCTGATTTTTCATGGAATAATTTAAAATTGTGATGTTAGTTATTTATTTAAAATCCGTTATGTTTTTCAATGTTTGCTTCTTTTGAGTTATTTCGCCCCCATTCTGTCTCGATGTGGTCTTGGTTCTGACCATGTTGGAACAAATAAAACTACCGCAAGAGTGAAGTGACAAAGAGATTACAAATCAAGGTTTACTTTAGTAAAAGAATATCAAGAGATAAAATGTGACAAACGAATTCCTTAAAGTCCAGCAGAAGAAAGGTCAGTTAGTGATTCAAACAGCAGCCACAGCTAAATTAGTATAAGCTTATTTCCTATAGTCGTATTTCTTTTCATCTTGATGGGGAAAAAATAATTCTTTCGGAAAATGAAAATTAGAGCGATTTTGGTAAACAAACAAACAAACAAAAAACCAACAGCAAGCTTCAGACACATGGTGTCACAGAAAAATCAGGACAACTGGTAAAAGGGGGGAAGAAATCCATTTAGAATTATCTACCCCAATTTTTAAATGTTTTTACCTTCTGACCCAAAAACTGTACTTGTAGAAATTTATACTATGGAAATAATAAAATACTAATATAATAAAATCATCATCTTCATCATAGGTTTTTAAAGGCTTTCTGCAGACTACTACAGGTCTCCTAGATAAAAATCTGAAAATAACATGCCCATAAGTAGAGGACTGGCTAAATAATGATTCAAGGACTCAATAGAATACTATACAATTGATAGAGAATACACTACTTCTAGAGTACTCTAATGAAAAGACGCCCATTATATATTGTTAAATGAAAAAACAAGTTATGTAACAGCAGCTATAACATAATTCTATACTTGTGCACTTACGACATAATCATATATGCACGTGTGACTATATTTATTTGTACAGAGAAAATGTGTAAGGATAAACGCTCTATTGTTTACAGCTGTTACTACTGAAATTTGANCGTGTGACTATATTTATTTGTACAGAGAAAATGTGTAAGGATAAATGCTCTATTGTTTACAGCTGTTACCACTGAAATTTGGGGGGGGAGCAAGGTATTCAAAGGGAAGGGACTTTTTGTGTTTATTTAATACACTTACATAATTCTTTGGTTTTTTTCCCCCCCTTTTATAATCAGGCAATATTTCTTAACATAATTTGTTTTCACAAAATGTAGTCCTGGGCTATAATTCTCTAACTCTTAATACTAAGTCACTTAACTCTTCTGACCCTTAATATTCTCTCCTATAAAGTATCTACACAACTGCTTTACTTACCACTCAGGGTTGTCTTGGTAAGCAAAACGGAATAAAGATCATAAAAGTGTTTTTAAAAGTGTAAAGCCACTGCCCTGACTGGTGAGGCTCAGTCGCTGGCCGCTGTCTAGTGCACCAAAAGGCTGCCTGTTCGATTCCCGGTCAGCGCACATGCCCCGGATGTCGGCTCATCCCCAGCAGGGGGTGTGCAGGAGGCGGCCAACTCATGTTTTGCTCTCACATCAATGTTTCTCTCTCTTCCTTCCTCTCTCTCAAAAAAAAAAATTTTAAAAAAAAAAGTATAAAGCCAGTAATGCAAAATGTGAGGTGCTATTAGCACCAAAAAGAAGTTCCCACAGTTAGGGAACTGGGCAGTGGGCAGGTATTTTTCCTGTCCCCATTTTCTTGCACAAGATTCCCTGAAGGGTCCAGCTTTATATGGAAAGTTCTGCTCTACTTCTTGGGCCGACAGGGTCTGTCTCCCTTCAAGTCGGGTGCCCCCAGCTCTTCGAGCCCATTTCCGGGCCCCTTGCCAGTACGTCCCTCACCATCAGCTCCCATGCCCCACTCCGACTTAGAGTTCTCTCTCCGCTTTTGGTACTCAGAATCTCATTTTCTCAGTTTCATTCTGTCATTATCTAAAATAATTTTTGTTACAATTTATCCAGTACTTTTACGTGTTTGAGATGGAAGGAATTTCCGGGTCAGCTCAGTCTACAAAACTGACTAGAAGTCCGCCCAAATGTAACATGTATTTGTAAATGAACCAAGACTCCAGGGCGGTCAGGAATGATATAAATAATTTAGTGTGTTCATCACATTTTTTTGTCTTCTAAAAAATGCTTGAATTTCTAACTTCAAAAAAAGATCTAATCAAACATTTGGCTCCTTGAGTACCCAATGGGTTAAATACGCCNGTCAGCTCAGTCTACAAAACTGACTAGAAGTCCGCCCAAATGTAACATGTATTTGTAAATGAACCAAGACTCCAGGGCGGTCAGGAATGATATAAATAATTTAGTGTGTTCATCACATTTTTTTGTCTTCTAAAAAATGCTTGAGTTTCTAACTTCAAAAAAAGATCTAATCAAACATTTGGCTCCTTGAGTACCTAATGGGTTAAATACTCTGACCCTGGAAGTGCAGGGGACCCGCTCAAATACCTGATATCACGATGCAAGTGTCCTTGGACCGCCTCTTCATCGCCTTGTAGGCGGCGTCGGCAATGGCAAAGAGGTGCGGCGGCCTCTCGTACAGCTCGCGGCCTTTGTACTGCTCAATGGTCTCCCTCCCATAGATGTTCAGCGACTTGTAAGGGTTCACGGACACGACGACCTCTCCGATGAACGTGTAGATGCGCCCCTTTTCAAACCTGTACGGGAGCGAAGGGAAGAAATGGCTGAGGTCACACAGAAATGCCGTTGCTTTTCTGCGAGTCTCTTCTCTCCACGTCCCTTCAAACATCAGGCACGACGTCTGAGCTGGCATCCCTTGGCTCTGAGGTTATGTTGAGAGACGATGTTTGAGGCTGAGCTGAGAGGCTGCCGCTGGGAAGGGTCCGTAGGGGTTAGAAGTCCAGAAAGAAGAAAGACATTTAACTTTTTGGAAGCAAGGGATTTCCGATTTCCAAAATACAGAAGGGTAAGAAGGGGGAAAATAGTTGAAGGCAACCTAAGAGCTCGAGGGAGAAAAGAGACAGGAGTTAAAACAGGTCTTGCATCCACTTCGCCAGATTTTCCATGATACAGAAAAAGTCCCAATACATGTACTTCTTTTCCCTTTTGAAACCCCACTACAATGTCAGTAAAAGAATAAAAACAGTGAAATCCGTAACAGAGGGTGGGAAGAGGAGACGCTTCTGGTATAAATCAAATCCATTATTTAAACGACCGCCGAAGGCCCCACGGTGTAGATAGCTCACTATTTAACCCTCCCCTGTCCTTCCTGCTATTTTGAGTAACACTGTAGAAGATACTCTCGATACACAATCTTACAAATCCGTGCTTCCATCCCTGGGGCCTAGAGTGCCAGGGACGGAATGGCTGGTGGCAAGGGATATGCGCTTTCTAATGGGGAAACGCGGAAGACTACCTGCTGTGTCCTGCGTGGCCTTTTATACATACAATAGGGTGAGGTGGGAGAAGGCCATGTGGGCAGCTGGAAGGAAGCCATGGGAACAAAGGAAAAAAGTGTTAAAAAAAACCCCGCAAAACAAAAGCCCAGCATAGGTGATATGACTGCGATTGCACAAAATTGTGTGTCTGTATTTACAAAGAAAAAATTTTAAATTTAGACAGCCCATATGTATTCACTATTTACACACCAACTCACCCACGTCCACATGTGTGAACCAGAGCTAGGCCAGCACCCCAGCGGACAAGTGGTCGCCCCCATCACGCTCCACCCGCCGAGAGCCACGGCCACACACACAGGTGGCCTCCGAGCGCCCCATGGAGGGAGCGCCGAGACGGGGAAAACGCTGACACGGGCGGGAGCCGTGTCGCTGACACTCCCGCTGTGAGGCCGGTGAGGTCCTAAGCATTTGGGACCACAAGGCAAAAAAAAGAATCTTGAGCTTCCTTCACACTGGAATGAAGGCCGTGGCTATAATTAGGAGCGGAAACAGAGAGATGCTGATAGTGTCGACAATACATTAAAGCCAAGATTTTGATCAAGTGGCTGGTGTGTATTTAAGCAGGAGCTACGGACCACGTCAGGGCTGCCTGTGTGTTTCTCGGGGGGGTTCTCCCGCGCACCCTCCTGCTGTGGGCAGGTTCACGTGGCTCCTCCGCACCTGGGCCCGACCGCTGGCACTGGCACTGCGGGCTCAACAGCAGCGAGACCGTGTGAAAGCTGCTTCACCTCCATGGGGCTCAGCTTCCTCCCCCGCAAGGTGGTGTAATTACCCCCCTCTCTCCCCCGGCATTGCGTAAGTACTTTTTTAAAAAGAGGCAATTAATTTTATGTTGCCAATTACGTTCCGCAGGAAGGAGGTTTTTAACAAGTGCCTTTATTTTATTAACACCGCCACTTAAATCACAGCGATCCCTACACGTGGGGAGATAATTCGATGACCGTAACCTGCTTCCCTGCCTCAGCTGTCAATCAACTAGCGGCCAGTCACAGGCAAAAGGTGGACACCACCCACGTTCGAAGGCTCGCGGAAGGGACAGAGAGCTGGGGTTCACCACCCGGCCTTCCTGGCTTAACCTTCCAATTTGCACGGCATGCTCAACAGCTGTCTCTAAGGATAAAGCATGAAAAGGACAGGATTCATTACTTTTAAAAACACTGTCCAAACAGAAAAAAAAAAAAAAAAAGAAAGCAAAAGAGAAGGTTATTAGAAAAAAAATGACCTCATGAGTCTGGAACTTGGTGACTAAGAGGCTCAGCAAATAACACATGAGATTAGAATGTTCTAAGAGTCCAGGTCTGTCTAATCATGTACTTTCTCCAAAATTCCATTTTCTTCCACATCGAATTACTCTGTTCATCCAAAGTTCTAGGCACCGTGTTCATAAGACGAGTAAAATACACGAACAGAACGACCAAAGGCATAATTAATTATTAACCTGGCGAGGGTGGCAAAGGTTCATCCAAATACGATATTAAATACAATACTTCAGCAAGTTACAAAACGTTAGCAGCTTATCTCATTTGAAACTACGTCGGGTTATCCAAGATGAAACGTGAATGTGCTTCGGCTAAGATCCACCGCTAGATGGTGCCAGGACACCCACGAACACCAATCCGAGCGGTTCCCCGGCTTTGGAAGGCCTGAGGGCAAGGAGCAAGCGCTGAGGTCCTGCGGTCACCTGCTGGTTT
>NW_015504424.1:95826-115969 GCF_001595765.1 Miniopterus natalensis | reverse complement strand
GGGGGGGGGGGGAGCAGCCCTGGCCGGTGTGGCCCAGTTGGCTGGGCTTCGTCCTGGGCACCAAAAGGCTGCAGGTTCGATTTCCAGTCCGGGCACATGTCTGGGTTGCAGGTTTGATCCCCGGTAGGGGGCATATGCAGGAGGTAGCCGATGGATGTTTCTCTCTCCCTCCCCCTCCCCTCCCCCTCCCTCTCTAAAAATCAATTAAAAAAATATTTTTAACAACAATAAAAATAAAGGAGCAGCTTCAATTGCAGGGAAAAAAAATAAGGCATCACAGTAACAAACTCTGACACTCGGAGCTGGAGAGACAACGCGAGGGCCGGGTCAGGGGCGAGGTCCCGAGCCTGAGGCCGCCTGCGGATTCTGCACAGGACAAGGAGGGGGCTGCCGGAGTGCAGGCTGAGGCTGGACGCCGGCTTCGCCCGCTGCGCAGCGCTGCGTAGGAGCAGCACGTTACCATAGCGCATGTCTCGCCTGAGCAAGCACTAAGTCACCAACAAAGAGGAAAAGAGTATTTATTGAGTACGGAAAAAATGCCAAGCACCAGGCTAGGTGGGAACGCCATATGTATATCGTGTCTTCTAATCCTGACAACAACCTGAACCACCACGGTGACATTCTCTTTTCATGGGCACTTTCACCCAGCAAATACAATCTGTAAGTGCGGAGTCACTCACGTCCCTCAGCAGGTCCTATGAGTTCAACCTTCAAAACATATCCAGAGTTCAATCATTTATCCTGTAAATGGCCTTCGGCACGGATGGTTTCTCAGAATTTGGGAAGATATCCTGGCACTGACTTTAGTCTTCCTTAGTATATCCTCAAATGGCACTTCACAGACAAATTGACAAAGACTGGGCTCTGACACATCCTACTCCTCCTCACTGCCCAGGAGGGGTTTATCGTGCTAGGCAATGTGCTAAGGCAGAGACTGTCACCGTTTCCGTCTCACGGCACACATAAACTAATCACTCACATTCCGCGGCACACCAAAAAATATACTTTTTGCTGATCCGACCAAAAAAAGCAGGCATGATTCTGATTCATCCACACTGGATGGCTACTGTTGTGTTGGCTTTTGTTTTATTTTATTATTATTAATATTTGACAATCTAAGGGAAAAGAGATCAGTGCCCCTGACTAAATTTGCATGTTTCAAAAATTCAAGCGCAAATCGGTTGAAAATCGCTGTGCTGAGGGCTTAGATCTCACGGTAACCAATATAGTAACGGTCTGAGGTCCTTCAGAGAGCCCAGGAGGAGATACAGACAAGTAATCAGGAAAATACAGCGCAATGGCCTCTGGGACAGAGGAAACGCAGGGTGAAACTGGGGTACAAATAAAGGGCAGCTAACCCAGACCTCAGGGATCTGCGAAGGTGGGAAAGAGGCGTGTTCCACCCAGAGGCCACGTGGGAGCAAAGGCTGAGAAGCTTAAGGAAGCCTAAGGCGTATTTAAAGAAAAGTTCAGTGAGGCTGGAGTCCGGAGTCCAGAGCCCAGAGTCCAGAAAGGACAGCGCAGGTGAAGGGAAGACAAATGGAAAACAAGAGGTGCTCCTCATCGATGATGCAGGGCCTTGCGAGTCACCCGAAGAAATTTAGGCTTCGTGCCAAAAGCAAGGAAGAGTCACGAAAGAATTTCAAAGCCAAGGTGCAAGGAGTTGAGGTTTGCATTTCAGAAAGCGACTTCTGGCTACGGCATGGGAGTATTAAGACCGGAGCTGGGGAGACCAGTTAGGAGACAGCCGCATCCAGGGATCCTTCACAGGCATCTAGGCTAGAAAACGGAGACAGTCAGCTTCCAAAGCTATTTAGGAGGCTGAATTTACGGCATCTGGTGACCAATGGGGCCGGAGATGTTGAAGAAAAAGATGAGTCGAGAACAACTAGATCTCCGGCTTGGGGACGAAGGGGAAGGCCGAGCACAGAGCAGCTTTTACTCGGCAGTAAATTTCTCAAGGCAGCAACACTTTTTGGAAAAGTGACCTGCCAGAGTCTCGGTCAGCCCCATAAAAAAATACCTTTGTGTTGACATTTTAAATGTATTCCTTCTCTTTTTCCTACCGCACTTATAAATAAGAGTCGGTGCTCCCTGGATCTGTAAACACAGAATGTGACCTTATAAAACGGTGTGGGAGAAAGAAAGACAAACAAAGGGCCTACTTAATCGGAGTGGCCATCGGTCGGCTGTGTCGGGAAGAGCCAAGTGACTTGGAATAATGAAAGCAAGGCGAAGAATTAACGGACTGTTTTAAATGAAACCATTCTTTCTTCTAAGCGGGACACATTACAAATTAAGACACAAGTTAATCATTCTTGAAAATTTAAATATTTACTCTGGAATCGCTATATGAGCTATTAAACATTGCTTTGGGGCCACGCTAGCTGCAATAATGAACTCCGAGCTTTCAGTGAGTGGCTGGACGCGAGAGGTGTTATTTGTTACGCACACATTAGTCCAAGACAAATGTTTCTGGGCGAGGGAGGGGTTCTTCGTTCCAGGCAGTCATTTAGTGACCAGCCTGACAGAAACCCTTCCATCTGCAACGCGTGAATTCCTGGTTACCTTGGCCATTGATAACCAGCGGCCGAAAGGGGGCCCAGAATGGAGACTCACACGCGGGAGGCTTTTATGAGCTAGACCTGGAAGTGGCTAGACCTCAGAAATTCCACTGGCGAGTCCTCAGTCGCATAACACATACAGCCTTCAAGGAAGTGTGTGCCCACAAAGGAGAGGAAACAAATTCTGGTGAATAGTTAGCAGTGCCTGGTGTAGATGGGAAATTCTAAGGACAACACATATAACGTATTCATCTTTGCAAAGCCTAACAGTATCTCTAAGAAAACAGGAATTAAAATACTCGGATATAATTCTGTTGAAAAAATATCTTACGGAAAAAAAAAAACAGCCTTGTAAGAGATCCATTTTATGGATAAACTACTGCTAAAAGGTTAATTGCAGAACACATAAACTGAAGGACTGTGAAAAAAACAGAAGCTTTCTAAAATCTTGATTTATAGAAGTTGTTCATTTCAACCTGGATTTTTCTTTATTCACCAGGCAGATACCAAAAATATCATGGAGGCAGAAACTGTTCCAAACTTGTGCTTCACTATGAACCCCGAGTACTATTTCTAAAGTACTACAAAATCCCAGTTAGAGATATTACTCAAATGTTTTACATTTTCATTTGTCAGCTCTTACTCCAATACTTTTGATATAAAGCATAGTTATTATTTCAGGTAGTCCAAGCTCAGGGAAACAAAATCCAAATATGGAGGTCCCTCCCCCCCCCCAGAACCAACCTCCGTATTTGTAATTTGTGTCTATGAATGGAAATCTATAAACCCAGAGAGAGTTCCCAATGTATTAATCAGGTTAGTACCAGGTGTTACGCTGTGGTAACAAACAAGCCACTGGAGTCTCAATGGATGAAACACATAAAGGTTTATTTCTTGGTCGTGTAAATTCAATCCTGGTCAGGTAGTCCTGTGCGTCTTGCAGATCTGCCAACTGAAGCCCGTGTGGCCCACCAGGTGCCACGACAAAGGAAGACAGAAATGAAGAGAGCACAGCAGCTCTTAACGACCAAGGCCCCAGAGGGACATGTATCTATCACTTCCGCTCAGAGTTCACTGGCCAGTACTAGTCATGTGGTCCCAACGTCATCAAGATAGGCTAGGAAATGCGGAGCAGTACATACGAGGTTATTCCATGATGACTGTCTTGGCCTAGCCTGTACAGACCATAAATCCCAGTTCGTAGGTACAGTTCCTACTCTGAAAGTTGCATTCTGGCATACCGATCGGCTTCCTGTAATTTTTGTCAGTACCAACAAATCTGATAAGCGAAACAAACAAATACTTCATGTGGGATGACCTACTAGAAAGGAATGTGATCTGAAGCCCTATCTGAAGTAGCCAGTTGATTCCTCTCAACCTCTCTTAGCCACAACATCCTAAACAAGGAATCCATTCACCCATCAATAATATTCACTGAGGATGTCTATGTGTCTGTCTGGTCCTGAGCTTTGAAATAGTTTTAATAATTCTTTCGGTTTCTCTCCACTTGACTGCTATAACACTATTAAAACTGAATTTTAAAGAATTCGATTTGATCCTAACCAATCAAGTGTGCAACGGACAGCCAAGTTTGCAACAGACTGCAATTCTTTAGCAATATCTTCAAATATTAGGGGAGGGAAGAACACTGAACACGACTTTTCTTTAAAAGTTAGTGATACTATTTATTTGCAAACAGTGAACCATGAGTCAGTTCATTGTTTTATATAAATATATATATATAATTTAAATATATATACACATATACATCTACAGTGGTGCCCCGGCTTTTGAATGTAACCTGTTCCGGGAGACTGTCCGAGTTCTGAAACATTCGAAAACCGAGGGATCCGCAGCCGACAGCTGGGCCTCAGGATCCTGCCCTCAGCGGAGGCCGAGCAGCAAGTTCGACTTCTGAGGCGTGTTCCAAAACCGAAGCACTGCCTTCTGGGTTTATGGCGTCCGTAACCCAAAATGCTCGTCAATAGAGACTTTCGAAAACCGAGGTACCACTGTATATGTGTAATTTAAAAGTGGTCTAAATTGAGTAGATGGATGCTCAATGCAATTGTAGGTATTACAGAAAATTCCTGGGCAGAACATTCAGTCTAAAATTCAATCTCAAAACCCTAATCCATCTTTATTATAAAAACAGAATCTAGTCTTTTTTCTTCAAACGCAATACACTCCCATTTGGGAGAATTAAAAAAAAAAATTTTTTTTAAACTAGTATTTTTAGCCCAAAAGAGGAAAGACAAATGGCAAGAGAAGCCACATTGTAAAAACTTTTGGGGTTAGGAAAAATCATCGTTAATTTACTTGCGTAATTTACACAAGTAACTATTTGTGCCTCGGCTTTCTATTTAGTGAGGTACTAGCTTAGAATACTCTCTAAATTCCCTCCCAGGTCAACCTCTTGTGATTCTAAACACACGTGGTACTTTTGTGCCTCCAAATGACAGCCTGTCAAATGTATGCATAATTCTGTCCATAATCACCTAATAATAAATTACACATTATTGTATTTTATAGTCTTATACCACACGTGTACATACACACATACACAATACGTGTACACTGGCACAATTTACATAATAATTGGTGATACACTGCAAACCAAGACCCCCACGAAAATGTCTAGGAACCTTGAAAAATCAGTACGGCCCTACGACAAATCATATAGTCTAGGAGAACAAAAATACTTGAAAATCATTCAGCGAGGCAGCGAAGCAGGAGACAACTGTGACTTACTATTTAAAGTTAAATATCGATATAGTGTTATCAAGAAAATAAAAAAGCATAGCCGTCTGCTAACTACTTCACAGCAATGTTAGCAGAATGCATAAAAAAACCTATAAACTTTTTGGAAACCCAGAAGATACAGGGACCGAAGCTTCTTTATTCTGCTGTGGACCAGAAGATAACAGCCGTATCAGTCAATGGTTTAGCAACTAAACAACTTGGAACAAGAACGTATCTCTTCATTACAGTCATAAAATGTATGTACATTTTATGCATTTTGAAGCTGATATTTCACGCTCCTAAAATGACTGCAGCTTTAAAAATTGATCTTCTCAGCTAAACACAGGAGTGAACCAATTTCAAGGAAAGTACGCCTCCTCAGCTATAAAAGCCTATAAAGTTACAACTTATTCTTTTAAGTTTGAAGACTTTAAAAAAATTAACCAAAGTAAAAGAGAATTCTAGGAAGAGACTGGTGTTACCTCTTCCTTGCTGTTTCTCTGAACCATTTTCAAGCACTGTAACAACAACGAACACGTACTGAGCGTTACTCTGCCAGGCACTGAGATGACGTTTAATCCCACCACAATCCAATGTATCACATACTTCTTATATTCCAGATAAAGAAACCAAGACTTCAAGAGGTAGCAAGCTCTTGCCCAAGGTCACCCAAGTATTAAAAACAGAACAGCTGAGGCTCACCCAAGCCGTCTATTTCTAGAGCCAGTGCTCTCAACCGCTCCTGCGTCCTGCAAATGCGCTGTAAACAAATATTAGTTACGCCAACGATGAAACTGCCCCAGCAGTCTGTGACCACCCTCCCCGGCAGCACCGGGCCGGGGTACACGTGAGAGCCTCTGTACGGGGGGAACCTGGGCGAAATGTCCAACAGCAGCTCCGGCTCAGTGGGAAGAATTACCCTGCTATGGAGGCAGGCGTCAGACGGAGGCAAAGACCATTCTAGCTCACGGATCAACAAGTGAGGCTCCTACGCTTCCGGCCTTCTTTTCAAGAAAGCACATTGGAAAAAAAAACCACATTGAGGGAAAGAAATATAAAAGAAAAGCCTCACTCTTTCCTGGCCTGAGTTTTAGAGGCCATGGAGGCATAATTACACATGCTCTGTAGTCAGAAAGACCTGGGTTCAGATCCTAATTCCACCACTTACGGTATCTTTGAACTCGGGTAAGGAGTTCAGTCTCTCTAAGCCTGTTTTCTCACCGGTAAAGTCAGGGTATTCTACCCCATAAGGTGGTTGTGAGTACTAATGAAACACAGTATGCAGGGGTGGGGCAGAAGGAGGGTCCAGCTTCCTTTATTTCTGAAAAAAAAAAAGTCATCAGACAAGAAACATTTTAAAATCCTTCCCAGCTATAAAATCTTGCAAAGTTCTGCCTCATTTTCAGTTCAACACGTAAGAGATTAACCAAAATAAAAAAGAATTCTACTGGAGCAGTTGCTTTTTCCTTAAACTGGAATATTTAATAGGACGTGCCTGAGGAAGTGTTTGACCAACAGACAAGGAAGTCGGCCGTCACTGGGAAGTCGCAGCAGCTGGTCATTCGCTTTATTCTGAAAGCCCTGGCTGCTGATAGGATCACAGCACAGGAAAACGTCACGGTGTTGGCCAAAAGAAACCTGCAATGACACAGCAGTAACTCCTCACCACGTAAACACCAGCCTCAACACGGATTCTGTCTGGCTAATTGGGCTGCCAGATGCGAGGGCTCCGCCGACTTGGTTATGTCCGGGGAAGTGGGGAGACGAGAAGGGATCCGAGAGGAGTTCTGGGGTGGAAACTGCTGGACCTGGACCTGAGGTGCCGTCTCCTCTCCTTCAGTCCATTGCTCCCTCTGCTTTGATGAGTTTTGGTCCTTTCATAAATCTGACTGCACATGGCTTAGCCACAGCGCCCTCCCCTTTTCCCGTATGAGGGGCCTTCAACCTTGATTTTGTGTGTGCGTACATTTGCATTTCTGCAAGGAATTGTCCACGTTTTCATCAGGTCACTCAAGGAAGCAATGACCCCCCCCAAAAGACTAAGAATCAGGACTGCTCAACCTCAGTACACTCCAGCTTTAGTTTCTACGGGTAACTCTCTTAGTCATTTGGTTTCCTAATTCCAAATTCCTAATAGAATAATAATAGTAATGGCCACCACTGACGGGACTTTGAGTATGCGTCAGACACTGTTGTAAAGAGTTTACGTGGGTGAACAATGTTGAATTCTCAAAACAACATTACATAGGGTCTAATATTTTACAGAAAGGAAATTTTGGGCATAATGAACCTTGAACAACTTGCTTAAGGTTATACAACCAGTAACTGGCTGGGCTTGAACTGAAACCTAGGCAATATACAAAGTGGTTGAAACGGGTTGAGTTCAACTCTCGGAATCAAGCCACAGGTTGTGGGTAAGACCGTAGGTTGCCCATCTTTGGATCAAGCCCTGGCCCAGCTGTGGGGAGGTGCGGGTGGAGGAGGGCAGGGGGTCAGATGGCTCCAGCAGAGCCACTTCTCAGCAAGGCCACAGCACAGTGGTTTCTCTTAAAAAGGGTGTAGGTGGTGGGCAGGCAAACTTAATAATTAATGTCTAGTGTAACTATCACTTTCATTGTTTGTCTCCTACATATATTTCAAAATCAACAAACAATTAACTAAAACTTCCGTTTAAGAAATACAAGAAAGAAAAATAAGGAGTGGCCAGGAGCCTGTCACCCCTGATGGACATGGGGCCTCCCTATGGATCCAGGGAGATCAAGTCCTGGCTTACAACTGAACTTTCACAGACAGATCTAAACTCCAACCACCAGCCACGTTAGCTTGGTCCCCACCCCTTAGCCCACACTAATAGCCTATATTGGGTGCATATATGTTTACCAGGGTTATATTCTCTTGTCGGATAATGTAGTGACCTTTTGGTCGCTTGCTATGGCCTTCATTTTGAAGTCTATTTTGTCAGATATGAGTATTGCTACCCCAGCTTTTTTTTTTCATTTCCATTTTCATGGAAATTTTTTTTCACCCCTTCACTCTCATCCTGTGTGAGTCTTCTGTTCTGAGGTGGGCCTCTTGTAGATGGCATATATTTGGGTCATGTTTTCTTATCCATTCAGCTACCCTGTGTCTTTTGATTGGAGTATTTAACCCATTTACATTTAAGGTTATTACTGATAGGTACTTATTAAATTCTTTATGCCTATGTTTCTCTCTCTCTATATTTCTACTTCTCATTACGGCAGTCCCTTTAACATTTCTTGCAGTGCTGGTTTGGCGGTGATAAACTCCTTTAGCCTTTTTTGGTCGGGAAGCTGTTTATTTCACCATCTATTTTGAATGATAGCCTTGCTGGATAGAGTAGTCTTGGTTTCAAATCCTTGCTTTGCATTAACCTGAATACGTCCTGCCATTCCCTTCTGGCCTGTAGAGCTTCTGATGAGAAGTCAGCTGACAGCCTTATGGGAGCTCCCATGTAGATTGCTTTTCCCTTGCTACCATTTTATTGCTCTTGTTTTTTATCTTTTTTTTCTTCTATCCTTACTAATTTTTTGATTTTTTTTTTTTTTTAGAGAGAGGAATGGAGAGGGGAGAGAGGGGGAGAAACATTGATGTGAGAGCGAAACATCAATCCTCCTGCACGCCCCCTACTGGGGATTGAGCCCATAACCCGGGCATGTGGCCCGACCAGGACTTGAACCAGCAACTTCTGGTGTGTGGGACAATGTCCAACCAACTGAGCCACACCGGCCATAGTTATTAACTATGTTTTTACTAAGAAAAAAGGGGTAACATTTCATAGCATCAAGAAATAACTCTTGCCAAGTCAGAGCCACACCATGGGTGAAAAGCACATGATCACTAACCGCCAGATACCAGGCAAAGAACAAAACAACATGGAAGAGACTGAAGTGCACTGAAAAACATTTTAAGGCAAGGCCTCAGTGGATGGAGGCGACGTGGAAGCCAGTGATCCAGGTGGCAGGAACCACTTTCCAGAAAGGCTCTGGGCAAGAGCTAATTGTCTTAGTAAGTCAGACTGTTTTTATTCTTCTGTTATTAGGAGAAGACAGGAAACAGGTGTGTATGTATATGAGTCAATCAGGGGACGACTGGGCTCTTGGCGGTGATATAGCCAAGTTCCAGGGTTCGCTTTAGCTCTGCATTCAGATGCAGGGTGGGGGTACGGATGGGGGGAGAGGAGGGAATATGCAGTGTAAGCCACTGGGAAAAATAAACTACTTCATGTTTAAAATAACAAGAAGGGTGTGAGAGCTATGTTTTGTGCAAAAAGGGCAAGGTGCCACTTCCTCTGCTTTTTTTGTGTGTAAACTTCACAGCATTCCTATGGGCTTGTCTTCTGCATTACTGGTTCTGTTGATTCTGCATTATTATATTCCTGTTTTACCACTGTGGAAACTGAGGCATGCACCAGCTGGGTAAACGTGCCAGAAGCCCCCCTATCAGTAAATGACGAAGTCAGGACGCACACCTCAGGTCTGACGCCAAGCTCAGGACACCCCGAGCTACACCTCCTCAGTCCCACACGGACAGGAGAAAGTCAGTCAGGAATGAAAATGGAAATGATGGAGGGGAAAAGAAATGCAATGGCAGATGCCAAAATAAACTACAAAACATTTACTTTTAAAATGAGATCTGGAAATAGTAGCAAGCAAGAGCCAACTAAGAGGGAGAAGCTGAGCAGGCACTGGGACAGGGGAGCAGAGAGAGTCGGCATTTTCGAGTAAGGTCTTCTCAGGGCACTTTCACTCCCTTTTGTTGGGCAGGTATTTATCGGAACATCAGACATACCCATTTTCAAACGAATGGATAAAATCATGTGCCCAAATCCAAAATTATGTTTTTCCACGTTGAATTACCTATACACCTCTGCACGAATCCTAGAAACAGGAGCTCTCTGCAAGTCATCCCTGAGGCAGGACCCCAGTTCTCACACTTGCTAGGAGGGGGAACTTGAGTCTCACGTTGTTTAAACAAATGGGGAAATAAGGAAAGAGACAGAGGCACAGACACAATGGAATAAATAAATAAAAATGACCGGCACAGGACCTATTATAAAAGGTCTCTCCACCCCCCTTATCGTTAATCAAGTAAACATTTCTTCCAAGAATAAAAGAGCTGACCTAATAGGTTCAGTCATTTTAATAAGATAGCATCAATTTTTTCAGGTAATTGAAGCTTAGCCCTAGAGTCATACCTACGTTAGAGGGGAAAAGAGCACCAGGGAAGGCCTGAGACAGTCAGTCTCCTATGAGAAAGTGAATCACTTACTTACAATATCTATTTTAGCTTTTGCATGAAATTGATTTTACTTTTCGCCTCAACTGTGTTCTGAATAACTGGGGTGAAGAGAGAAAGCATTAACACTTAAATCAAAGCAAAATTCCTGCAACCATTGAAAAGGGCATTTATCACAATACAATTATCATTAAATATAATATTAAAAATATCTAAAAGCATAGGCCCCCCCCAGGAGCTGCTATCACTGGATGAAAGTGGGGATGGCTGAAAACATGACTTTGAAATACAGTGGAGCATGAAGCTGACAGAAATAATGCTACAGAGTCACTATCTATTGACCTAAAAATGTTTTAAAAAACAGTAAGTGAAAGAAACCTTTGTACTTATTTATGGTATGAATCCATTTTTATTTTTAAAATCATGTAGGCACTTATCTTACTTATAATAGCTGCATTTATATGTAGAAAAATAGTATGGGCAGATAAATACAACATATTAAGAATGATTATCACTAAGTGGAGTAATTACAGTTTTTTTTCTTTTCCTAACATGCACTTTCTGATTTTTCCACAGCAAAATTAAAAGGTTTTAAGTGATGCATGAGGTATGTGAATGCAAAAAAAAGGGAAAGGTGAGGTTTTTATAAATATATTACTGACTTGTGATCAACAGAAGAAACAGTGTCGCAGATTAAAAAGAAAATAGAATTCAGCACAGTACTAAGAAGCAATTTTCATAATGTGCTATTCCAATCAGAAAAATGCTTTCAAAATTCTGCTAAGAGAATGACATTTTTTTCAAAGCACATAATATTCACTTGGAGGAAAAAGAAACAGCTTTTTGATATTTTTTGCTGTGTTAGGCCATGCTGAGGCTTAGCTGCAGGAAGCCTATGAAAAATACCCTCTACTAATGGTACCCAGATAAATGCTCAAAAAAGGAATTTATTTCACTTTTGTTCTGATTTGTGAACACTACTTAGGAGAACCCATGCTGACAGAGCATTATGTGCTTTCACATAATGAAATAATAATCCCATTAAAATATATGTTTAAAGAGGAATGTGATTACCAGGCTTCCACTAACTTGTTTTGAAAAATGAAGGCTTAGTATCGATTACAAAGTAACACATGCTCAAATCTAAATAAACAAGGTGAAAACAATGTAATTAATTATTAATGCAACGCAAAGTAATAACAGAACTATGTGCGGAAAAAATACTGTGTTGTATTTATTAACTCAATTTGTGCCCCAGAGAATTTGATTACTTTTCTACACACTTATGTTGCGGTACTTGAACTTAGGTTTACATGTCATTCTTACACAGATATTTAGACAAGTTCATACTGACCTGCTACTTTTTTTTAAAAAATAGATCTTTATTGATTTCAGAGAGAGGAAAGATGAGGGAGAGAGAGAGACAGAAACATCAATGATGAGGGAGTCACTGATCGAGCCCACAACCCGGGCATGTGCCCTGACGGGGACTCGAACCCTGATCGCCTGAATCCTAGGTCGACGCTCAACTGCTGAGCCACGCCCGGCCGGGCCTCACCTGCCACTTTCTTTTCCTGAAAGTCGAACTGCCCGACAGGTAACTAGGCACGCCTTTGTCATTACACACAAGTGCGAGGCATCTTCCACCATCTCCTCACCTTTTTCAGGTAAGGCAAGGCAGCTACACAGACGCTGGGCCTTGGCTCAGCCGCTCGCTAGCTGTGTGACTGTGGGCAATGGCCTTGCTAAGCTCTGCAGCCTTGGGTATAAACAGAAGTTACCACTGTCTAGGTGGGGTTACAGGATTCTTCAGATGAATGTATGTACGGCACTCAGCACACAGCCTGGGAGGGAGGCGGTTTCCAAACAAGCGATACCTAGATCAAATGCTGGCTCTGCCACTCATGAGCTGTGTGACCTTAAGTAAGTTACACCTCCTTTGTCTCAGTTTCCCCAAGTGCAAAATGGAGATAACTGAGTACCTGTCTCAGGAGGGTTGTTGCTCAGAGTTAATACATATAAAGTGCTTGTCACAGTGTTTAGAGGGGCTTCGGCTCCTGTCACTTTGTCAGAGAGGAGCTGAGTAGGACTCTCTGCGGCAGCCTCCTGTGCTTCTTGACTCTGTGTCCCTCTAAATCAAGAGGGACTTGATTTAGACGTGTGTTCCACTGTCTTCCGGACTTTCTTTCGTGTCTCTACCTCTAACAGCTATTAGATTAAATGAAATGCGTGAAACATAGCAGGGCCTCCATAAACGTTTCTTAGAAGAATGAATAAAGTTCCACCCTTCCACCAACGGCAGCTCTGTACTTGTCTTTTTCAGATGGTTCCTGAGGCCAACCGCCCCAACTGCAGGCACGGCCAAATTCTTTCTACAAATACACTTAATAAAAGCTAATTGTGCATGTAAAACTAAGTATTAAAAAAGGGCAAGATTTCACTAACAGACAAATCCCCATTTCATGCCACTGTATCAAGACGGCTATTTTCCATAATTTCTTATTGGAATAAATAACATTCAGGGTACTGAAAATAATGGTTATATATTAGGAAGTCTTTAGCTATAAAAAATGCTTAAATATGTCTTATAGCTCCCAATCAGAGCTGTTTTTCTATAAACCAGGAATTAAGTCTGGTATATTCTACATTATTTCCTAATTATATTTTGCATTTGTTAAAATGACCTCAGCCTGTGACTGCGCACTCGTGAGAAGGGCATGGCAAGCTAAGAAAGGAATCGATGTTTAGAGTAAATGCAGCTGCATTAAAATTTTGTCAGTTTCGCTAATTCTATTGACTTGAGAAAGAGGCATATTTTATTCTGAAGTAAAACTAAAAAGTGAATGTAAAAAATAGAAGTTATTATATATCATTTAAGAATCCACTGTCCTTTAAAATGCAAATAGCTTTTCACTTGGGTGCAAGTTAGCAGCTTAATGGACCCGATCTATAAAATGTTTCTGCGCCTACAAAACATAACCTGAACTCTTCCCACGGGAGCTTTACACGATTCTCAAGCAGAGCTGAGTATAGCGCTCCCCCGAGTCCCCGGTGCTCAAATCGTCGACTGCGCACTCAGTGACAAGCTCCCTCTGCGCTGAACTTCTACCTCCAGCCTGGACCTCTCCCCTGAACCTCAGAACCGAACATCCGGCCGCCACTAGGCCTCTGCCCTCGGATGCCTGCTGGGTGTTTCAAACTGAGCTCCCGACTGTCGCCTGCAAGCCCGCTCGGCCTGCTCTCTGCACCGCGCCTCTCTCCCGTCCGCAATGCAGGTCTTCCGACTATTTCCAGGCCCGACCCCTCACCACCGTGCTGCTGTTCCGTCCACGCGACCACCTCGTGTGCCCCCGGGTTGCTACGCGGTTCCCCACACACTTTCGCGGCCTCCGTCTTTGCTTCCTCTTTAGCGTAGGTCTCTAAACAGCAGCCGGGGTGGCTCTGTTCCTATGGAAGCCAGACCCCGTCATTCCTCTGCTCCAGCTCTCCAAGGCGTTCAGGAAAATGCCAGATCTTTCCATCGGCCCTCCCGACTCCGGTGCACCCGCATCTAGGCCAGCATCTCTCTCGGCCCCCCTCACTCGCTGGCCTCCAGCCTCCCCCGCATCTCCCTGTTCTTCTAAACACACCACGCGAGTTCCCACCTGACAGGGCTTTGCACCAGCACTGTATTCCCCTTGGAATTCTCTCCTCCTACGTTAGCGGCTTAACATAACTGCACGGCTCACGTCCTCACTTCTGTCTGGTGTCCCCTTCTTAGTGGGGCTTTACCTCACCATCTACACAAAACTGCCAACCACACTCCTGTCCCCCCTCTGGGCTCCTGTCCCACAGCACGTGTCTCCATCTACGGCGCTGTATTATGTGCTTCTTTAGTGTTCTTTTACTGCCTGTCTCCTCCCCCGGCCCCCGAATAAAAACTCCATGAAGGAGCTCTGGCCGGTGTGGCTCAGTTGGTTGGGTGTCGCAGGTTCAATTCTGGGTCAGGGCACATGCCCGGGCTGCGGGCTCGATGCCCAGTAAGGGCATGCAGGAGGCAGCCGATGGATGTTTCTCTCTCTCCCTCTCCCTCTCAAATCAATAAAAACGTATATATATATTTTAAAAAAACAAACGTCATGAAAGAATGGATTTTTACCTGTAAGGTTTGCTTTTTGTCTTTTTTTGTTTGTTTTCTCCAGAGCCAGGAATGGTGCCTGGCATAAAGTGGGCGCTTGATAAGTGTTTGTTGAACAACCACTTCAACAAATGAGTCAGCTTCTCCAAATGAGTCAACTTCTCCAAAAATTAATAATATGTGGTATCATGTTTAACCTGCTTAACACTAATTAAATATAAAAAAACAGAAGTCCAGCCTGGCTGGTGGGGCTCAGAGATTGAGCATCAACCTAGGATCCAGGAGATCGTGGTTCGGTTCCCGGTCAGGGCACATGCCCGGGTTGCGGGCTCATCCCCAGCGGGGGGCATGCAGGAGGCAGCCGATCAATGACTCTCATCATTGATGTTTCTATCTCTCTCTTTCCCTTCCTCTTTCTGAAATCAGTAAAGATATATTTAAAAACAAAACAAAACAAAACAAAAACCACACACAAAAAACCAGAAGTCTAAGAACTGCCATCAAAATTAGGAGACGACTTTGGGAGGATGGCAAATTGTTCATTCACTCGCCGTCCCAGACCCTGGGAGCACGCAGATGCGGTTCCTGTCCTCAGGGAGGTGACAGCCAAGGGAAGGTGTCTGCTCCTCTGTCCCCACAACCGTGATCAGAAGGTATCTGTGGGTAAGGTCAGGATCGGCGGGCCCCTAGTTTACCAAGCTAGCAACCTGTGAATCCCCCTCAGTTCTCTCTTCTCCCTTAACATCCAAACAACGAACCCACGTGTCGTCAAGACCTCCTGAGCGGACCGTAGGAATGAGTCACAGGCGGTCAGACCTTCTAACTCCATCCCTAGATTCCTCAGCCCCCCTCACCTGCCACCGGAGAGAGACGGGGAATCCCTAAGTAGCACCGCGCCCCCAGTCTCTTCCCATCGGGTCTGTTTTACACGCTGTGGCTGTAGGTCCACCCCCCCGCCCCGCCCCAACTCACACGCGCACTATTCCCTTTCCTAAATCTCTTCCGACGGCCTACACAAGGACAAAGTCCTGAACACGCCTGTCCCAAATATACTCTGACAGGTTCATTAAACACAGCTCTGTGTTTTTCGGGGGTTTTTTTTTGTTTTGTTTTCCCCCCGATACCACTCTCAGCCTGGCTGTCTGGCAAACAGTGATTAATCCATCACTCACTATTCAATGAAAACGTTACCTCCTCCAGTTTCCTGCAAAAGAGAACGTTTCCTCTTCGGGGCTCTCATAAGGCTCGTACTTGTATCGCGGCCCTGAAACATCGCGTTCCTGTTGTCAGAGCTTCCTTCCTCGCCACGTAGGCTCCCCGAAAGGACCGTGCCTTCTTGTTCTATGAACTCTGTGCTTTCAGAGTGCCCACCACGCAGAAGCACGTAACCAACGTCTCGAATGAGCGCGTGAACGGCGCTGCCAGTTTCCTTACGCAGCCCCGAAACTGGTTTCCCGGAACGGCTTCTACCTTCCGAAGCTGGTTCTGCCGGAGACCACGGCAGGCTCCTTACCACGTGAATGCCCTTCTACCCTGAAAGCTGCCACCGGATCCCTCTGAGTACTTCCCTGAGAGAAGCACGGCCCGTTCTCTCAGCCTTCTCCCAAGTCTATTTACCATCCCGGCCACGCTTCTTCTGACCACATTCTAGATTATTCACATCCCGTTAGCCTGGCGGCACCTAAAACGGAATCAGTCTCACTTCCTTTGTGGTACTTACTCCTCTTCAATTAATCTAACCGAAAAGAGAATCGATATTTGGGGGTTCGCACTAACCGTTGGTTCACACTGAGCTGATGATGGGCTGAAAACTTCTAAATGTTTACAGTAAGAGTCATATGTTTTCATGACGAAAGCAAGGCTCATAAAAACATTTTTGTAAACTAAAAATAAGATCAAAACAACTCCCACCAACCGAAGCCATAGAATCCACTGAATATATTTCGTAAATTTTCTCAATGTATAAGGGAGTTCTGTTCGTCTTATAGTTCACCAACCACACAGAGTCAATTTATAAATAATTCACATATCATCAGCATTTAAAAACAATTCTAGTTGACAACCACCTGCCATTCACTGCACACTGACCCTGTGTTATTCTAACAACAAACCTGCAAGTTCAGTACTATGATGATTTACCGATGAGAATACCGAAGCTTAGGAGAATGGAGCGACGGGTCCAAGGCCGTGTGTCATTCCCCTCACCTCCCCAATTTTTAAAAAATCAGTGAGACATCTAAAGGAATACAGGCATACGAAGTACACACCGTTTGTTGGATGTGGACGTGTGCCTAGGCCTATGAAGCCCTGATCTGGGTTAACACAGAAAAATTTTTCATCACCCCAGAGGGCTCCCTGTGCCCATTCCCAGTCAGTTCTCCCACCCGGGCAACCACGATGCTGACTTCTATCACTACCGATTAATTTGCCTGCTCTTGCGTCATATAAATCGGACCATTCAGTACGTACTCCTGTGGTCTGTCTTTTGTTCAACCTCACGTCGGGGAGAAGCATCGCTAGTTTGCTCTTTTGTGGCTGCGGCCCAATATTCCACACAGGAATATGTCTCAATTTATTAATCCATCCTCCTGTCAATGAACATATGGGCTGTTTCCAGTCCGGGGCTCGTTTGAATATAGCCACTTAAACAACCTTGTTTATGCCTTTTGATAAGACAGATGAACTCATTTCTCCCGAGTGTATACCTAGGAGAAGCGCTGGGTCGTAGGGGAGGTGTATATTTGGCTGCCAGAGTTTTCCAAAGTGACTGGATTAACTTATGCTCCCCCTGGCAACAGGGAGTTTCATATCCTCGCCAACACCCGATTTCTGTGGGTTGTTTTAATTTGAGTGACTCTGATGAATGTATAATGCTATCTTGTGGGTTTTTTTTAAATTTTTTAAATATATCTTTATTGATTTCAGAGAGAGGAAGGGAGAGGGAGACAGAGAGAGAAACATCAGTGATGAGAGAGTCATTGATCGGCCGCCTCCTGCACGCCCCCGACTGGGGATCGAGCCCACAACCCGGGCATGTGCCCTGACCGGGAATCCAACCCCGATCGCCTGGATCCTAGGTCGACGCTCAACCACTGAGCCACGCCCGGCCAGGCTACCTTAGATTGCATTTCCCTGATGTGCAATGATGTTGTGGACTTTCAAATGTTTATTGATCATTTGGTTATCTTTTTAAGTGTCTATTTTTTTTATTTGGGCTTTTTTGGGGGGGTTGGGGAGTGGGATAGGTAGGAGTATTTATATATTCTGGACATGAGACTTTTGCTAATATTATTATCGTGACAATCTCTTTCCAGATGTTGCTCTTTTCATTTTTAATAGCTATGTATTATTTTATCAGTTGGATACACCATCATTTAATTATTTTCCTACTGCTGGATATTTAGACTATTTCTAATTTTTGCTATAATTAAACACTTTGATGACCAACTTTTAAAGCTTTATCTTTATGTAAAAAGTTACCTTAACCTAGATTCACAGAAGTAGAATTACTGAATCAATGTGCATGACCCCTTGGTACTGATACAGACACAGGCAAATGGTTTCAGAAAGAACTCTGTCAACTGATGCTGGTCCTCACCAATGCACGAGAGTGCACACGCACCATGTCCTCAGTGACGACGGCTTTCTTTTTTTTTTAAAGATACTATTTATCAAATAAATACTCCTTACTCTTTGGATTTATGATGCATACTTTGTTTCTTATTAAAATTTTATACATGTAATAGTCTCCTTCTGGGCTGCCTTTTCAGTTCCATCAACTTGTCTGTTCTTATAAAACATTGTTTCCATTCTTAGAGCCTTATAATTACTCCACTTGGCCAGTGTTCACTGGGCGCCTGCATGTAAAAAGTGTGAACCAGGCACCCCTGGCCCCTGTCCTCAGGGTACTTGCAGGCTGGCGAGGGATGGAGAGGGGTCACCAGGGAGTGACTGATGACACAGTGCGATACGTACGCCAGATGCGCACGGGGGGCTAAGGGGCCTCAAACCTGGACTTGGAAATGAGGAAACGGTCTCTGGAGGGCGTGATGTTGTGCGGCCGAGCAGAAAGCACGCTGAAAAGATGTGGAGTGAAAGGGAAGAGGGAGCGTGTCATTCCGCCCGGAGCGCAGAGGGGAAGAGGCGTGTGTGTGCAGGAGCTGAGGCGGGAGACGCATCTCGGGTGAGACCACGCGAGGCCTTCAAAACGCACCTGTACTTATCCCGGGGGCGAGGCAACCCACGCACAGCTCAGTCCCGCAGCAGGGTGCTCGGATACGCGGGTTAGAACCACACTGGCCGTAAGAGGATGGAAAATAATCTAATGGGGGAAGTCAAGGGTTCAGCCAAGGAGCCTAGTCTGGTGCCAGGAGTAAGATTACGCCCTCACTCGGAAACCTTCTTCCTCAGACTTCTCTATGCTCCTATCACATATTTATTTTTCCAGATTAATCTTGAAATTATTTAGCCAAGCTTCCCCTTACACACCAGACTCCTCCAACCCAATCGTGACTTTATTTGAAATGACTTAAATGTTTAACTTACGAAGAGTTACAACTTTAGGGATCCTTTTCTCTAAGGTGATTAAATAATTAATGCTAAACCGTATCTCCTTGTGGCATACATTTTTGCAAAGGGAACATATGGTTGTGAGCAAACCAATAGAAGGGGGGAAAAAAGATAGGACAGAAGAGCCTTCATCTTGACCATGAGTACAGGAGACGTAACCACCAAGGGCAAGCAAGAGCTAGATCTAAGCCGAGAAGGCCGGCTGAGCTGCTGGAGAGGCGGACGGACAGCTTGTGAATTCAGAGTTAAACAGGTGCGCTAGGGCCCAATGAAGAAAGAACCTTATTTTCCCCAAAGCCAAGAAGTGAATAAATGAAAATCTTCAACCCGAACTCAAAGCGAGCTGGCGTCTTACCAAAATAATTATAAGCCATAGCAGCGGGGCCTGAGAACCAAGAGTGCAAAAGCCCCTCGAAGAGACTGTGGGTGCTTTAAAGCTGGGCCGAGCTAAGCGACCAGTAGCTGTGGCCCCCTGGGTCACAGCCCCGATTCTCTCTTGGGGCAAAGTGAAGCAGTGAGCCTGGAGCGCCCACGAGGGACAGCGGGGGGAGGGAGGCAGGCAGACCCAGGGGGAGGCGCGCCCTGCGACGAGGAAACCAGCCCTCCCCGCATTCTTCAGTGCAGATAAACAAGAACGGACCTGCCATCCGGACAGGGACAGCGCAGAGAAGCGGCCCATGCTGTTAGGCCTGTGTTTATTCTCAGTTTTTGTATATTTTTTCCATTGCTTTTCAGGAGGAGGGGAAGGAAAGGGATGAGAGGGGAGGGGAGAGGGAGAGGGAGAGAGGTTGATGTGAGACACACATCCACTGGTTGCTACTGGCTGCCTCCTGCACCCAACCTGATGGAGGGGGGGCAGGGAGTGAACCTGCAACACAGGTGTGTGCCCTTGGCC
>NW_015504424.1:73084-92944 GCF_001595765.1 Miniopterus natalensis | reverse complement strand
CTCAACATAACCCTAACCCTAGGTGCAATCGGAACCCTAACCGGATCTCTAACTCCTGTCTCTTATACACATCTAGATGTGTATAAGAGACACGCTCTAACCACTGAGCCACACAGGCCAGGGCTATTCTGTTTTTTTTTTGTTTTTTTTTTAAGGCTTCCCTCTTCCCCCCCAAGAGGTTTGCTATTCTGAAAATGGCTTGAGTGCTATTTTCCTGTACGAATACTGAGGTATGCAGTTCCAGTCAAAATATGAGGCACTGAAAGATTTCATGGTCTGACAAAACTACGCGACAGAAAATGCCAAAAGGACTTGGTTCTCACGCACGGNTGAAAGATTTCATGGTCTGACAAAACTACGTGACAGAAAGTGCCAAAAGGACTTGGTTCTCACGCACGCTCCTCTCCAGGGCTCCCATTCAGAGCTGTCTCCTTTCGAAAGAAAGAATATTTACACGCAGGCTTGGTTCCAAGTACCATCTTCCTCCTCACCTCGCCCGGATGAGCGCAGCTCCCTCCTTCAGGGGCCGCGGCGATGAAAAGGCAGATGTGCTCCCCTTCCTCCTGGGACCCCCGGGACCGCTGGGCACCCAGACAGATGATGAAATAACTGAGCGCGGGGCACAGGGGTGGCCGGAGCCCACGGGAGAGCCATCCGGGAGGTCGGGAGGGCAGTGCGGGGGACTGGCCCCTACGGGAAGCTGACGTGGCATCTCGCAGGGCGCCCAGGCTGGGATCCAAGCTGGGAGCTGGGACCGGGCACTGGAACAGGGCGGCCCCACCCGGGTGAGCGCTATGGGGGTGCTCCCCCAGAACACCGCAGGACACGGCGGTTCCAACACACACACATTCTGCGTTTCAGTTGCCGAGAGAGAAATGACCTTTCTGATATAAAAATCCTGGTAAAGAACTGGGATTGCTCCAGCCTGAGTCAGGTGTCCACTCCTGGACTGGTCAGCAGCGGCCACAGAGAAGCATCTTGTATTTAAATCGTGGGTCCCAGCGTGACCATCTGACCAGACTGCAGGGAGGGATGCCAGTCAGATGGACCACCAGGGGTCCACTATGAGATGCGAATGCCACAGGGAAGGGATCGGGGGCCAGGGGGCCAGGCTGGAGATTCGGAAGAACAAAGCAACTGAGCGATCAGTGTTCCTGGGGGGGTGGAAGGGGTGCGATCCATGGCAGGGTGGGGGGCACTGACCTCACAGAAGAGGGCAAGGAACTGCGGTTCAGGGCAAGGGAAGTATTTCTCTGAGAAGGGAGGCAGGTGATGCAGGAGAGAGGGGACCGGGTAGAAATACGAGTTTAGTGGAAAGAACATGAACTGGATGTTCTGCAAGATAAGAGAGGGCAGCCGAGGGGAGCAGAGCAGGAATGTCCGCAGGCTTCAGGTCCGAGCGAGGCCGGCAACTATGCATGTGTCGACACCTGTCTGTACAGTAATTTTCTCCAGCAGGTCTCGGCAGCCCCAATATCGAATGTACAGAAGCAAAGAAAAAAGACGGGTCCACGGCTGGGCATGTGCCAGGTGAGCGAGGTCCCCGAGGGACAGCGGGACAATGCAGCTGGAGGCTCAGAAAGGAGACAAGAGATGCAGCGGAGCGTGGGTTGGTAATCCTGGGCCAGAAGGAGAACAAGAATACAGGTGACATTTGGGGAGATGACCAAGAGCACGGGGGCTGGCCTGCGACCAGTCTAGCTGGCTGCAAGGTTTCTGAGCCAGTTCATCCCAACAGTGTCTCAGTGGCCAGGGGTCATCAGGCCTCTTAGGAGTCAGGGGGACACTAAATTGATGGTGTTTCTGAACTACTCTTGGGCAGAAATATTCACTATTCATTATATTTATACACTGAGGGTATTTCTCTCTTCTTCTCTTACTTCCTCTCTCTCGGCGCCACCTGCGTTCTTCCCCGGGTCAGGTGGTCTGCAATCAGAGGAAGCCGCCTGCATTTCCACGAAGCAGCTGGCACCTAACCTTCCACTCAGGTGTTTCGCACGCCCCCTCCCGCTCTCACTTAGAAAGCACGCCCTGCCGGTGCGCCCAGACTGAAAATCCCACCCCCTTCGAAATCCGGGTAAGCGGCCAGCTTCTTCTAGGAAGCTCTCCAAGGTTCTACCTAACCCACATCGGCTTCTTTCAAGACACAGGTTGGTTTGTTTTTTATTCCACATGGTTATATTGCCATTTGTTTTATTGCTAATTCTCTCTAGTGATAGAAATCCTTCCTAAATTCAGTTTAAAATCCAATACGTGTGTGTGTAGTCGGAGCCCAAGAAATACTCTTGACTGAAAGGGCTCGGCCAACCCAAGACGCAAGACAACCACCTTCTCCTAAAGCTCATACCACACACTGAGTATCTACACAGAACAAGCTCCGGAGACGACGAAGCGGAAAACAGAGGGGTGTTTACATGAAATGTGCTCAAAGCTGCACAACCACCTGCCACATTAGTCATGGAATGTTGAACGAATCCCGGGGAAGGCCGGGCGCCGACCACCGGCCTCGTGCGTCTTAGTCACTAAACCCTGTGTTCTACGTGCTACGCCAAGGAGCTCCGGAGTCACCAGCCTTCCTGTTCCCCGACCTTTTAGGGGAACAGAGATGAAAATAAGGGAGAAAGAAGTGATCTACAGATGCGGGAATCGAGACGGAAGAAAAGGCGGCGGGTTTCACCAAGGTACTGCAGGCAGAAGGGGAGGCCTACAGCTCCCCAGGGGCGAATACGCATCAACTTAGTGGAATTTCGAGCGAGGGTTAACACGGAGAGAACCCACTAACAACGATAAAACTTCTTTTCCCTAAATGCGTTTGGCACTATCCGTTTTGAAGACACTTCCATGCTCTGTGGAGTTAGTGCCGCTTTGCTACAGAGCGATCTGGTCATGGACGTAAGTACGTCCANGCACTATCCGTTTTGAAGACACTTCCATGCTCTGTGGAGTTAGTGCCGCTTTGCTACAGAGCGATCTGGTCATGGACTTAAAGTACGTCCGNCACTTCCATGCTCTGTGGAGTTAGTGCCGCTTTGCTACAGAGCGATCTGGTCATGGACGTAAGTACGTCCACCCTGGCCTGTGTGGCCCAGTGGCTGAGTGTTGTCCCCCCACCCAGAGGTGGCCGGTTTGATTCCTGGTCAGGGCGCGTGCCGGGGTTGAGGGCTTGATCCCCAGCAGGGGGGGTGCAGGAGGCAGCCGATCGGTGTTTCTCTCTCATCGATGTTTCTCTCTCTCTCCCCACCTCCTCTCCCTTCCTCGCTAATAAAAGCAATAAGAACATACATGCATGTAACCCGCGGGCCCAGGCAATAGTGCAGTGAAGGCCTGGGTGTGTGTGGTGGTGGGGAAACGGGGTGGAGGGGGCCAAGGAGGGGGGAAAGGGGACATATGTAATACTTTCAACAATAAATTTTTAAACATCAGTAAAAACATATTTAAAACACAAACAAAAAAATTAAGTGTACATACACTTTGACCCCTATTTTACTTTTAGGAATCTATACTAAGAAACACACACACACACAGTTATTGATTAGCACAATGATGTTTTTGTTAGCAAAAAACTGAAATCCGCTCACCATTAAATTGACTAAATAACCTGTATGGAATACAGTAAGTAATATATAAAGTAAGTATATAAAACATATGCTACTAAAAAAAGCAAGTTTAAGCTGAGTATATAGAGTGTGATCTAGTTTTTATAAAAATAATATTTTAAGTAACAATATGTATGTACACACGTATGTGTACAAGAAATGAAGACATATACACCCAATAATGTCACAGGGATGCGAATTCTGGGAGTTTCTCTTTGTACGTTTTATATTTATGCAATGCTTGAATTTTTAACTCCGTATAACTGTCATTATGTTTGCAACTAGAAACCTATAGGTATTTTAAAGTAGATGGATATCTATTGACAGGTAAAAATATCAACAATACATTTTTAAGTGAAAAACACAGGCCAAAGCAGCAAGTTCCCATAATTGTGTTTTTTAAAAAGTTACCCATATACAAGAAAAGGAAATCTGGAAGGATACACCAAAACTCTGAGAACGGCTATTCTGTGCGGTAAGATCTTTGTGTTTTTTTTACTTTCCTCTTTGTAACTTTGTCTTTATAAAGTTCTCATTTTTAAAAATCTGTCTTCAATGATCACTTCCAAACGTTTTTAAGAGTTAATATCAGGTTCCACGAATAGTTCAAAAATGGACTGTTTTAATCTTACTTCCTCTCCCTATTTGCCCTATTGTTTGAATCTTGCTTTCTCTCCCCATTTACGCAATAGACTCTAGAGGTATTCCCACTAAAATAAATAATCAGCAGTGAAACAGGAGAAATAACAGACTGAGACAAACAACAAAAAGTGGCTGCTCCTAGCTTTGCTATGAAAAGTGACAGGGGCACCATAATATTGATAATGTTGTTTGAGATTTTCGATTTATGATTTTCAAAGAGCTTTTATATCTGCACTGTCGTTTGGTTCTCGCGTCTATGGAAAAGGCCGGGGAAGCAGAATCTTCACTTTTAAGATGAGAGGCTTGAGTCAGGAGAGGCGGAGGGGTGTGCCCGGGGTCTCGGACGGGCGAGAGCTAGTGCCGGCTCGAACAATCCAACACGGTCGACGCGAACCACACATCTGGCTGTGTCAATTTAAGTTCATTAAAATGATACAAAATTTAAAATTCAGTTCCTCAGCTGCACTTCAGGGCTCAAGAGCCACGCGTGGTTAGTAGCTACTGTATTAGCGGCAGATATAGAATATTTCCATCACCACAGAAACGACGTGATTTCCACTCTAACAACATTTTCCACTCATGTGGTGGCTTTCTACGCCCTTGCTTTGCCCTTTGAAAGGAAGGAAAATATCACTTGATGCTCTTACTGTACAAGACATGACTCTCTGAAAAAAATGTAGGAAAAAACCAAAAGCCTGTGCTGAGTTAGAATAGCGGCAAGGTGGTTGGTGCAGAACTCTGGGGGTTGCCTGCCCGGGACCTAGTCACCTCGTCCTGTAACAGAACTAAGATTTCAGCTCTGCCCCCGCCCCACACAGTCTTTGTGCCTCGCGGTTCAGGAACTGGGCTGCAACGAAAAGTGGGCCTCATAAAACAAGAGGAGTTCACTGTTGGGTGACACCCTCATGTGGCTTTGGTCTTCACCTCTGAAAGGTTGAACAGCCGACGACCCAGCTCAACAGCATCTCAGGCATTACCCAAAAATTGCACGTACACAATGTGATCACACACATTACTCTCAGAGTTACAGCTCTTCAGCACGGCCGACCAGCAACAGGAACGAAGCGTGTCATTCAGGTTTACTAATCCAGGCCACCCATCGTAGGTTAGGTATCTAGATATATCTTGGTGTGAAAACTCGAATTCTGTGCCTTAGGTGTTGAAATTCTATATCACCTGAAATAGGAACCCATTCTTGCAAAAGTAAATGAAAACAGTGACAGTGATGAAAACTGTTCATCATACGTACAAAAACGATCCAACATTTTCAATTCACTAAATAAAAAGGGAAACGGACTCGCCAATATCAATATTAAGAAAGCATGTTCCTGCCCGGCCGGGCGTGGCTCAGCAGTTGAGTGTCGACCTGGGATCCAGGCGATTGGGTTCGATTCCCGGTCAGGGCACATGCCCGGGTTGTGGGCTCGATCAATGACTCTCTCATCATTGATATTTCCATCTCTCTCTCCCTCTCCTTTCCTCTCTCTGAAAGCAATAAAGATATATTTAAAAAATAAAAAAAAAAAAAGAAAGCACATTCCTAGGTGAACTTTCGGAAGAACGCCAGACCTTTCTGCAGCTGACCACCTATAAAAATTTCAATAATCAAGACAAGATACGGAGAGGAGAGTATAATTCTCATCTTCGTCGAATCATCACATGAAACAAAGTAACCCTTTAAATACTGTGCTGGGTGTCTTACGTTATCTGACTCCACTTAGGCCCTGCATCTATTAGGAGAAATCTCAATTTGGGGATTCTACCTACCTGGTGGGCATGAGCTGGAGGCGGGACTCCAACTCCGCCCCACTTTTATAGAAGGAGACGCCCGCACAGAAAACGGCCGTGAGGTTTTCCGCGGGACCCACACGAGGAAGGTTAGGAGAGCTTTGGAAGCCAAGACCACGGGCTGCTTTGTTCACATACTCCAGGGAGCAATTACAGCCCAGTGAAGGGAAAGTGAATTGCTGGGCGGAGGCGAAAGGACAGCGGCCGCTGGTCACCTTTCCTCCGCCAAAGATAAGCGGCAGGACATACTCGGGAGCTGTCTCATCGGGACTTACACAGAATGCTGCAACGGGCTGCGAGAGCACCGCTCGCAGGCTGAAAAGACAAGTTCCAACAGAAGCAAGCTGAACACTGTACGCAGCTCACGACAGTCCCCACACAGCAAGACCGAGGGGGGACGACCGGTCGCTCGTGCAGAAAGTAGCTCCTCTGCTGAGAAGGGGAGCAGCTGATAAGCCGCGACGTTCAGGCGCGTCCCACGGGACTTGTGAAATCTGTCGTTCTGTTTCACAGGAGTGCAATAAAAACAGGCAATGAAAACTGTGCCTCCCTCCCTTTCCCTGAAAGCAGTTCCAGCGTTTAAGATTAAATGAGATTAAAGAGAGAGGATATGAATCCTGGACCAGGAAGAACGCCGCTATAAAAGATATTATTGGAGGCAACTGGCAAAATCTAAATACGGACTTTGCTACTAGGCGACTATCTCATGCAATGTGAGGTTTCCGAGGCTCTCCTTGCTCTTAGGAAGTGCACGCTGACGCAGGGGGGTGCAGGGGCTTGGCGTCTGCAGTTCACTCTCGAATACGAGGTGACAGAGCAAACGTCAAACTATTGGTGAATCTGGGTGACAAGTACATGGAAATTCCTGTAACTTTTCAGAAATGTGAAATTATCTCTAAGTAAGAAGTGACCCCAAAAAGTTAATTCATCTCTCTCTTTAAATTTAAGAAAACAAGTGGTTCTGTCCAGTGGGTGTGGCTCAGCGGTCGAGCATCGCCCTAGGATCCAGGCGATCGGGGTTCGATTCCTGGTCAGGGCACATGCCCGGGGTTGTGGGCTCCATCCCCAGTCGGGGGCGTGCAGGAGGCAGCCGATCGATGACCCTCTCTCTCATCACTGATGTTTCTCTCTCTCCCTCTCCCAGCTTCCTCTCTCTCTGAAATCAATTTTTAAAAAATATTAAAAAAGAAACAAGTGGTTCTGTGGCAGTCCCATCTCAGAGTGGTCAAGGAAACGGGACGGTCTGGATGCTGCAGAGGTCTCTGGTGTGCCTGAAGGGTCGCCGGACTCTGTCCTTAGCTCCCTGACGGTCATGCTGGGCCTGGAGCGGACTCGCTCCCGACAGAATACACGCTCGGTTAGCGTGGTGTCAGTGGGCGACCACCTGCCGCTTGAACTTGGTGCAGGTGCCATCTCACTCCAGTGCCCTGTGCCCTGACTGTAAAGATACGTCCTGGGCTCATTCAACACATAAGTCCCAGATGTCATATTTGTTCCTTAAAACATATGTTTTAAGGGACCAGCCCTGTAATAAAGAGGCTCTGGATGATGCCAAGTTCCCTAACATTCCCATGCATCCAGGTTATATAAACATTATTATAAAGAAGATATATTGTTAAAAGTAAACATTAGGTAGTAACAGGTATACACCTGGAACAAGCAGTCCCTTAAAAATCAAGCATAAGAACATGTTTAAAGCCTGAATTGTGGTGTTTCATGCACTTTCTACAGTTTAAAACAAAACACAGAAGGAAATGCACTTTACTATCATGACGTGTCATCCGCAAATTACATGTCTAACCCTTGCGCTTATTTTAGAAAGTCTCCTCACTAATTTGCCTGCGTTTTTGAATAGCAAGTAATATGTTTTCAATCACGAAAGGTTCCCGGGAAATTTTTGTGGTAAAAACCGGCCTTCCACTGGCATAAAAATCCTCGGTCCTACTGCAGTCCTTTGGGAAGTAATATATATTTTTTTCATCATCATCAAGCAGCGTTTAAACCAATTTAATTTAATAGCTACTGTTCCCGAGAACGGTTGTTTACAAATCCACCAAAAACTGACGTCACTCAAAACCCCATAAGAGGAAAAAATAACAGTAAATTGGATAAAGAAATGATTTCTGCCCGGCTAGGCGTGGCTCGGCGGTTGAGCGTTGACCTAGGATCCAGGTGATCGGGGTTCGATTTCCGGTCAGGGCACATGCCCGGGTTGTGGGCTTGATCAATGACTCTCTCATCATTGATGTTTCTATCTCTCTCTCCCTCTCCTTTCCTCTCTCTGAAATCAATAAAGATATATTAAAAGAAAAAAAAGGAAATGATTTCTTTATAATATTTTAAGAGAGAATCAAACTATGTGAATGTTTCTCGTAAAAATAATAATTATCCACTGATGTTTAAATGGACAACTGTCCATCCCTAACACATCGCACGACGACTGCTCTTTTACCACCTGTACTAGCAATACTATCAAAGAACGCAGACATTTCCTTTGGAAAAAAAATTGTATGCATGCTAATTTTTTAAAAGGAATCTTCACGTAAAAGGTCTGGGCAGCCCACAAGCGAAATGGCTTTGTACAGGCTCCGGTGCCTTCGCTTGCAGGGTTTCTCTAAACTTCCACTGACCACATCACTAGTGCACCTCCAATAACATAGTAACACTGCCTTTTTATTGTTGCTTTTCCCTAACTCAACCCTACCTACACTGTTTCTTGTTTAAGATCCATGTATACCAATCTTGTAACAACTTGTTTCTTTTTTATTACCAACTTTTCTACAACTTAACTACAAGCATTAGTTAGTCAAGGTCTGAACAGGGCTTGTTCACCAGATTACGGGGGAGTCGACCTCTGTTTCTTTTCACTCATTTATGACAGAATGAACCTCCCCGTACGTACAGTTATTTAAATATCCTTGTCAGGAAATTCTTTTTTTTCAGATGACCAACTGGTTACTTACTTTGCTTTCCCCCTGCACCTGGGCTGCTAAAAACTACCAGAGAAATCTCCAAGATCGACAAATCGGCGCTTTGCAACCTCAGGAGACCCTTGGACGTTGCTTGGTGACCCTCCTAGGTGTCCTCAAGCAGCTGCCCTGACCAATCACGGCATCAAAAAGGAAACCTGGTCACCTCCCCCTCGAGCTGTTTCTACCACTCCCTTCACTGCCAACCGACGTCTTGCCTTCTGCTTCACGGAAAAATAAAACCTATCGGACAGAAACGACTCCAGCTTCCTACCAGCTTACCTAACATCCACCCCCATCCTGAGCACCCTCCCTCCTGTCCCTAGAGCTCGGGACCCCTCTCTCGCTTCCTCCAACATCTCCAATTCCTACGAATATGCCTACGTCGCGCATCGCCCATCTTTAGAAACAACATAGCCCTGGCCCGGGCGGCCCAGGGGTTAGAGTGCCGGCCGGCGCACCAAAGGGTCGCAGGTGTGATTCCCAGCCAAGGGCAGGTACCTGGGTTGCAGGTTCAATCCCCGGCTCCGGGAGGCAACCAATCGATGTTTCTCTCTCTCCCTCCCTTCCAACTCTCTCTGAAAATCAATGGAAAAAATATCCTTGGGTGAGAATTCACAAAAAATAAAGTATGCAAGTTTTTAACTTAGTTTATAAGCTTTTTTTTTTTTTCTCTTTGTGAGGTGCATGTTTGAAAGTCACCTTTCATAGGTACTTCTTTCAAATACAGGCAAAAATTACCTTCGTTCCCTAAAAAGGGAAAGAAGTCAACTACTCTTGTCACTAGCAATGTCGACTGCTGGAATCAGTCCAAACGAAAGAAAAATAAAATCTCATTTTTCACCTAACACAGAGTTTCTTTTCCATTCATTCCAAACGCATGGGGATTTTAGTTTCTTAATCAGAATTACCACGAGGATCTAACTCGTCAGGGGTTTGGAAGAGACAACGATGAGTCCCAACGGAGCCTTGAAATTTTATAAGACTTTGAAAAACAGATCTCTTCCTTGCTTAACTATTTAAAATTCCTCACAAGTGAGTCATCTTCCTCCAAAAAAAAAAAAAAGCCAAGTTCCACCTGAAATAAACCTGAATGGGAAGAAGACCTGGCACATCTCAGGAAATGAGCTTCGGTCTCTTCTGGCCTAAAGGAGGAAATCCTGCTCGCAGCCAACAGCAAACAACACATCATCCCGCCGTAATTCTTGCTGCACTTTGGGATACACGATATACTTTACGCGGTGGTGACAGGTTTAATTTTATTTGACGAACTAACGTCAGAAGGAGTCTGCGCTTCCTGCACGCAAACCAACCGAGCTAGTCCGGCAGAAGCCGGGACGGAAAACATCCCATCAACGTGCGGGTCTGGAAGGCATCGGAGACGCAAAATGAAATCAGAGAGGAGCCTGAGGAGCGGTCATAAATCCAGGGTGAAGGCTGGCCCGGCGCGGTAAGATCCGCAACCACAGCTCCCGGCCAGGGCCGGGTGGGAGGCAGGGAGCTGGGCACCCCGCCGGCCGGGAGTGCGCGGCCCGGTCCCCACGCCGTCCGAGTGGCTGCACCGGGGCACCGGGGACATGCCAGCGCCATACACAAGCGTGCGTGTGCATGTGCGTGTGCGCAAATGCCACCTCACACACCTACGTCGATCCCACACTTGGCAGCGGCTCTAGCTGTGTCTGCAGATCCCCTGAAGGACGGACGGACGGGCCTTCAGCGGACATCGCGGACGTGAGGCTGCCGACGATGGCCTTCCAACGTCAAGGGGCCGGGGCCGCGCCAGCTCCCGCCAACCCTGAATTGCCTGCCGATTCTTCCACGGCTTCCTCGACCGTTTCTCTGAAGGCTCCTCGCCGTCTTTTTTATCGTAAAACGCATTTTACTGGAGTGTGACAGACGTGCATGAAAAAGTCGATGAGTTCCCACGGTGCCGGCGCCCGGACACTCTGGTGTGACGACGCTCGCCGCGAGCGCCCCGGCAGCGCCCTCAGCCTCCCCTGCCCCCCCCCAACGAGCCATGACCCTGGCTCCTCACACCACAGCAGCGCCGCTCGGTTTTTAATCTACAGAGTCGGAAGCGCAGAGCGGGTGTTGTCTGCATCTCCCTTCTCTGGCCCAGCGTCGCGGCCGCGAGGTTAAGTCACGCGGGCACACGCAGCCGGGGGCTCACTCACCTGTGTTATCTAGTTACGCGGCCGAAGAGACGCCACCATTTATTTTTCCACCCGCTGCTGAGGGAAACAAGTGTTCTTCCCAGGTTTCGGCTCTTCCTCCTCACTGCCTATAACATCCAACACTTTGTTTCCACAAGGCAGGTCTAGCAGTATTTTTTTATTTTTTGCGTGCTTCCATTCAAAGATTTTTTGGTCAATTATTACAGATCAAAACAGTTCCTCAGAACCCAAACTAAGTAACGGAAAACGAGGCCGGGACACAGCGAACGACGCCCGCGGCAAACACGGTCGGCTCATNACAGCGAACGACGCCCGCAGCAAACATGGTCGGCTCAGAGTGTGGCACAGGCTCCTCGGGACACGCGGAGGCCCTGACGCTGGCCCAGGCCGGGGGGCTGCGGGGCTACCCTGCACGGCCGGAGGGCCTTCATCCTCATCTCCTTCTCCATCTTTCACAAGGACATGTCAGATCAAGTGGCATTACCAAGGCAGAGCTGAGCTGAGCAGCTTTACACAGCATGTATCTCAGCTGCCGTCGCTGGGAATGTGCGCGGACGCTCTTCGTGGGTGATGGTTTTTGGAAACAGCGTGGGCCGTGCACTGAGCTTTGGTTAGTGAGGCCGCCTTACAAAGGACACAAGGACTCTGGGGGTGTGTGGGGGGGGGCAGTTTAGACAACAAGCACCGGCACCTCCACCCCGCCCCGTCCTGCTCGCAACTGCTGCTCCGGATTCCGGGGGATCCCATCTCCCTCAAGGGTCTCACCTTCAGCGCCAGACCCTCTCTTCTCTCAGATGTCTCTCTCCGGCCTCTTTCCTATCATCATCTATCCACACTCAACCCTCCAGACTTAAAAGTCGCGGAAGATGCCCCGTCGGGCGTGGCTCAGCGGTTGAGCATCGACCTAGGATCCAGACGATCGGGGTTTGAGGACCAGTCAGGGCACATGCCCGGGTTGTGGGCTGCAGCCGATCAATGACTCTCTCATCACCGATGTTTGTATCTCTCTCTCCCCCTCTCCCTTCCTCTCTCTAAAATCAATAAAGATATATTAAAAAAAAAAAAAAGAATTCACAGAAGAACAAATATCCATCTACAACCTCCTGCAGCTATGGCCTTCTCTCCTTTCCTCAGGAACAAACTTCTGGAGAGCCTGGTCACATTTCCAGTTCTTCACGCCTCCCCGCTCACTGTCCAACCGCCGCAGCTGGTTTCCAGCTCGACCCCTCAGCTGAAGCCACTCTCACTGAGGTCACCCGTGCCCTCCCTGACGCTGCATCCGATGGACACCATCCTCACCTCGCCTGACCTCTCTGGAGTGTCCGACTTTGCCGACGACACCCCTCCTCTCTTGACTTTCGTGATATTGCACTCTCCCATTTCCTTCCAGCCTCTCTGGATGCTCCTCTTCACGATCCCACTCGTGTGCTTCTCCTGACTGTCCCTTAAATGCAGATGTTTCTCTGGGTTCAGTCCTGGGCCCTTTTCTCAGACTTCATGCTCTTTTTTCTGATAATCTGCGTCTCACGGGCACCTCCCACGGGCACCTCAATCTCAACATGGGGGAAGGTAATGAGAGACAATCTTCTTTTCCAATATTCTACACATACAGCCAGTAACCCCCCCCCCCAGTGGTATCATTGTCCCCTACCCCCTTCCAGGTGTAAACAGCAGCCAGGGTAGTAGAGATGGGCTCTGAAGTCACACCAACCTGTTTTCAGTTCAAACTGCCTCTTAACTAGCTCTGTATGTGACTCTGAGGAAGGCACTGTCTCTCTCTGAATACGTTTCACATCCCTACAATGACTATGACACCTACCTTGTAAGCTTGAAAAGATTCAAAGAAATGAATGAATGAATGAACTTGATTAGCTTAAACACCAGGTAACACAGAGCCTGATGGCTGGTAGCTGTCCCAGTCACCAGTATCTTCCCCATGTTCCCTTTTATGGAAACTAGTCCTATCTCCCAGACCATGCAACCTTTAAAGCAGCGCTCTCCTATATGAAACCTCCAAACCTGTCGGACCAGTCTTCTCACTGTCCCCGAACACATCCTGCCCATTTATGGAGGACGTGTGCATGGAATGTTCTCCCCTGCCGTTCTTACCTCACGCATACCTAAGTCTTACTCATCTCCAACACCCAGCCCAACGCTATACTTCTACGAAGGCCTCTTCAATCACCAGAGCTCACAGAAACATCCTCCTGGTCGGAACTGTAGAGCACTGGTACCCCCACAACCTGGCACCTAATATACACTACTTTACGGGGTCACATACTTGGTCAATGCCCATTAACTTCTTGTAGGGAGATATATACAGTCCTTAGTGTACACAGTGTCTAGCAAACAGCTTTAAGGAACACCTATTGGTTGGTATGAGAGGTCAATCTCTGATTTGTAAAAATTGAAGGCATAAACATCATCTAATACATTCAACTATTACTTTAAAATATGTATGCAGATACCCAGAATCTTAGAAATTGGGACTTAAGAGGCCACGAAGACCCGTCTTCCAGGTGCACAACATCCCTTTACAGCACAAGGAGNCTTAGAAATTGGGACTTAAGAGGCCACGAAGACCCGTCTTCCAGGTGCACGACATCCCTTTACAACACTCTTCTAGGGGCTTCCTAAGAAAGAAGCACTAGTTCAGTGAGTGAACTTGCAACTTGTGTTGCAATAAACCAGCAGGACCGGAGACACACTGCATCCTCGGGGAACCCATCTGATGTCTAGGTAGCAGTTACTTTGTTTTTAAAGCAATCTCAAACTTAAAACAAAAGTTGCAAGTACCTTCTTTCTTCCTGAACTACTCTGAGAGTAGTTACTTGCTGACTGAAGCCCTACCACCCATTTGTGTGTCTTTCCTACAATGACATTCTCCTCGGCAACCACAACACAACCATCAAATCAGGAAACTAGCATCTGATACATTTACCAACAATGAATTTACAAACCCCATTCAAACTCCACCAAATGTCTCGATGTCCCTTTTAGCAAAAGAATCCAGGTCAGAGTCATGCTTGGCCTTTAGTTATGTCTCTCTAACCGCCTTCATTCCAGAACAATTCCTCAATCTTTCCTCGGTTATCACGAACTCGACATTTCTGAAAATTAGTTATTTTGTAGATTGCCCTTCAATTTGAACTTGCCAGATGTTTCCTCTGGTTAGATCCAGGTTATGCATCTTTGGCGGGAATGTCACACAAGTGATGCTGTGTTCTCACTGCATCTATTCACATGGTGTGTGTTCTGATTTGTCCCATTACTGACTCTGCTCCTTCTGACCACTTATTAAGGTGGTTAGTGTCTGCCTGTCTTCTCCATTGCAACAATATTATTATTTTTTCTCATTGGTATTAACTGATGAACATTTTGTGGGCAGATACTAAGTAAGTATCCAGATCCTCACTTCTTACCAGAATTGTGCACATTCAATTTGTAAGGAACAGCTGATGTCCGCTGAGAACTGGAGGACTGCTTGGTGGCACTGGATGACATACCAGAGCTATCATCATGTCTGATGTCTTGTCTCTTCAGTCATTCTTAAGTGACATAGTTTCAAGTGCTTTATCACACTAGCATTCTTTTCTGAATGAACACCATTCTGTCTACATAGCTTGTTTAAAAAACCATATATATATATATAATCTCACTCTCAATTATATATATATATATATATAATTACACATATATACATATATATGTGTGTATATATATATATATAATAAATATGGCACTCTAATATCTGCCCCTGAAATTCATCCCTGCCTAAAAGAATCAGGTTTTGTTCCGGTATCTACTCATAGTCATGTGTTTCCACACAGTCATGTGCTTCTGGAAAAGTGAGCTCCATCCTCAGCTCTTGACTATTCTACATCGATCACGATAACCACATTCCTGGGAACCAGGGTTTAGTTATCTGCATGTGACCAAATGCTGACCAGTGAACCACGAGGAAGTCTTCCAGGGCCTTCCTAAGAAAGAAGCACCAGACCAGCAGATGGTTCCCTCTCCTTCCTCGGGAGGTTACTGTGCATGGAAGGGATGCACAGAACCGCTGTGACTACCTTCCAGTAGCCTGAGGACAAAACCAGCACAAAGGCAGGGCTGAGATCATCATCACAGACCAGTGGAGCCAGAGCCCTTCAGGACTGGCCAGAGGGGCTCTTGCTTAGACTTCTGGTTGTGGAGATAATGCGTTTCCTTTCTGCTTGGTCGGTGTTCTTTTAGTTGCAGCCCCCATCATTCTAAATGATACTGGGTGGAATGGGAACTGTGCACCCCTCCAGGAGAGGTGGGATGGGCCTGAGCAGAGCTTCCAAGTCTATAAGGTTCTTGATAGAGGCCAGGTTGACGCATAATATAGGCTATTAAAATCCTCATCTTTGGCACTCCTACGGTGTTAGTTTGATCTTGTATTGTTGCCCCTCGGTAAGAGCTAGGGATTTATCTATTGTTACAGTGTTAGCTTTTCCATTGTTTCAACCCATCCAGATCTTTTTAAGTTTGTTTTGAGTGGGTAATAATGAAGTTATAGAATTGCTACTTGATTGCAAAGCAATACAGCTAAGAAGAGAGGAAGAGTAGAATAAATAAATACAGAGCTAGGATACAGGAGATTTTTGCCCCAGTAATAACTATGCCACTAAACTAGTGAAGAATCCTGGACAAAACACATACTGTTCCCTAACTTCATGCATCTGTACATTGGTGAGATAACTCCAAGGTTCCTTTCTGGCATTCAAATTCTATGACTCAGAGACTTCCTTAGAGACTGTATGACTCAGAATTCTTCTTTTATTGCTTGAAGCATAAAATCAGGAAATAAAAAGCACCCCCCCCCCCTGAAAATCAGTGGTAGTCTATTAGTCATTAGAGAGATTGACTTATTTCAAATCAACACCCTTGGGCCGCTCTAGGGCTGCCTACTCCAATAAACAGTTTTGCTCCGCTACAGATCAAGACGGGACTGTTCGTATGCACTATCGCTAAATGAAAAGCATAGAAAGTAATTGCCAAGTCCACGCTCCACTCACCAACCTGACAAAACCAAACACTCCGAACAGCCACCAGGCCTGGGGAATTTGGGCAGCTAAAGGAAAGGAAGCCCAGGTACTTAAAAGTCTGCGATCACCCTGAAGTGACTGCAAAGTGTGAGATGTGTCAAAGCCTTCAATCACTCCCCGGGCACTTAAAGTCGGAATCCTTCACTTCCCAAGGCCCTTTGCAAAGCTGACCCTGACTAGTGCCCCCTCATCACCTGTCCCCACTCTGCCTGGAGACTCCAGCCTCAGTTTCTGAAACACACCAACCACCCACCTGTCTGTCTGTCTGTCAGCATCTCCCTCCTTCCTCCCTCTCCCGTGATTCTGCCTGGCCTGTACCACCCTCTCCTACCTGAGTCCCCCACCGCACACCTGCCTCCCCCGCCCCCGATTCCTACCCTGCTCATCTTAAAGCCAACTTCCCATTGAAACGCCTTCTCTGTGACACGTACGCACACCGCAGACACACCCCAGGCACACCGAGGCCATTCCCCCCACGGGGAACCCCGCTCTTTCCCTCCCTCACTACTACCCGTAATTATTCTTTCGTTGTAGACCAGTTCTGCGTGTCTCCCCAGCTGGCTCGTTGGCTCAATGGGAGCGGAAACTGTGTCTGTCTGTCTGGGGTGCCCCTGAACACCCAGAGCTGCCACCACAGTTCCAAAGCCAACTCAACGACATGGAAGAACGCTTCAGACGCTATGTTGTTTGAGAAAACTGTTTACAAAACTATATCTTGTATAAGCAGGAAGATTCCACATTTTAAACTATATACAGTTATACATGTACAAAAGAGTATAAGGAAATATATTAAAAGTATTAACGAAAATGAGGATACCTCTTTGCGTGGAGAAATCTGGTAACAGAAATAACATAAAATATGCTGCCCAATACAATATACAGAGGATGTGTCATAGAATTGTACCCCTGGAACCTATATAATTTTATTAACCAATGTCACCCCAGTAAATTCAATAAAAATTAATTTAAAAAAAAATAGCTAAAAGGAAATCATATAAAGTATGCTAAATGTGCACAACTCTAACCAAAGGTTGACGGAACAGAAAATGTGTTGCAAGGATGAAGAACCAACTGTGACTATCAAATAAGTGAACTGATTTCATAACCATCATAGAACTACCAACACTGACTGTCTCGGTAAGTGACCACACAGGTGCGAACATACGGATCAGCTCACACTCCAGTCACTCCCCAGTTAGCTTGAACAGAACACACCTGCGGAGTGGAAACCATCAGCTTAGGATGGTGGTCCCCAACCTGGCTGCACATGAGAATCACCTGGGCATTTATGAGGCTTAACAAATGCATCAGGCCCGGCTGGCATGGCTCAGCCGTTGAGCATCGACCTATGACCCAGGAGATCCAGATATATTAAAAAAAAACACACAACCCCCCTCCCCCCCCAAAAAAAGCCAACAACAAATACATCAGAATCTCCAGAGGTCGAGTCCGTGGAGTCTGTATGTTTGTAAAGCTGGGTGACTCTGATGCAATCCCCGATGTGAGAACCCTCCCCCCAGGATAAATCAAGAAGTCAAAGTAGAGGTTCCCTTTCAGTAACCGTTTCAGATAAAACAGGAACCTAAGAGGCAGGGATGCAAACACTAATAGCTTCTGCCAACAGCGGCGGCCCACCGCAAATCTAAGTGTGCACAGCGTGGAAAAAATCCACTAAGCATGCTTTGGTTTGTTCCAACCACACAGATGATTCAAATACCAAGGGCAGCAATATGCTTCAGAGCAGCACCTCACCGACTCCGAGCTCAGCCTTGGCCTACCTGCCTGTCCAGCCAAACGTCTCAAAGCAACTGAAAAATACCTCTGAGCAGAGAAGATAAAAAACAGACTTCTCAGAACTCCTGTCCTGCAACTGATACGCCCGAGACAACCCCTCGGTCTCCCTCAGCACGCATTAACCCCTTCTCCACAGAGCTCCCCTCTGTGGGCCCGTCGCAGAGGAGACCAGATCTGTCACTAAGGGGGGAGACGGAATTCACAGGGAGACGCACTGCGTCAGACAACAGAAAGGCACCCATAGGCCCTAAAATATTAAATGGTTTAGCTCAATCCCATGTGGAACAAAACATTACACATGTCTCATCAACCCCAAGGGCATGAAAACGACTATTCAAAACGATGGTCATGATGATCTAAGTCATTAAGGAGAAAATTAAGTCATATACTTCTCTCTGGCTAAGGGACAAACACGAGGACGCATTAACGTCTGAGTGCCCTCGATGTGCTAAGAACAATGGACAACCCATCTCTCATCTCATTTAATGAAATAACCTTGTAATGTAGGGGCCCGTCCCATTTTTAAGACGGGGCAACAGAGGCTCCGAGGACTGAAGTAAATTGAAGTCACACAGCCTGTAGTATAGCCGTGGTGCAGTTTGGATCCCTGAACGATTTCCTTTGCTCATGATTTTAAACTGCACTGTTCAAGTCATTTTGGTTGGGAATTTTTCCCTGTGTGTGTTTACAAGAGTAAAAGCCAGCTGGAAAACAATCACCTAGACCGGTGGTTTTCAAATGGTTTTTTTTTTCCAATGTGATAGCATTTTTTTTTTTTTTTTCTGGAACAAAAAATTCCTTGGAGCCCTAATACACAGAAGCCCTACCCCACCCCACCTAGAATCCTCAGGCCCCTCCATGGCCTGGACACCACAGAATAAATGCAGATTAAAAAAAAAATAGCACCCACCTCAATAAGCTGTCGCTGGATTTGCTGTAGAAAAGCACGTCCCTTATTCAACAAAGGATACAAAGTATACAAAAGCATCACGATGCTGGTAAAAATGTTGTCCAAGTCGAAGATCGGCAGCAACAGGAGAAGAGCAAGATTACAGAACCACTAAGGCCTGTGTCCCCCTTGGCATCACGAGTCTGAGCTCTACAAGACTTTTAAAAGGAAAGAAAATGTCCACCATTGCACAAAGACCCTAAATATATTTCAGGTGGTGGTGTTCCCCCCCCCCAAGGGTAATGGTAGTTTCACTTTCCTATCTTCCCAAAGACTGGGGTCACAACAGCAAAATCAGGTTATATAATGATATAAAATACACACAAGAGAGTAAATACATAGTTCAGGCAGGAACCGGAGAGGCAGAAATATTATGCGTTTGTTTCTTCTTTCGCTGGTCGAGGTGAGAGCATTTTGCACGTAATGCCTGGAAATAAGCCTGTGGGGATAAAGGCGACTTGGCCCTCGACCTCGGGGCCCGGGAACTGGCAGGGCAGGTTGAATGCCACGAGAGGCTCCTCACGGTTACCTTACTGACATTTAAACCGCTCTAGAGATGTGTTGGCTTTGAGGGTTTTTGTTTTTGCTTTTTAAAAATAAAGTCTTAATTATAGGAACATAGGCTAGAACGGCAGATAGGCTAACTCAGCCTCATTACCGAGGACTGTTCTTATAATAAAATCACCAAGACGTCTGCTAAGAGCCAAAACCGAAACAACCAATTTAGGGTTACCCAAAATAAATGTTAAGGTTTTTTAATGGAGTTTGACCTTTTTTTTTTTTTTAATTGACTATAACATTTTTCTTGACTTTATATGGAACACAAAGCAGCGGTGTGAGGGAGGACCATTCGGGGTCACCCTGACCCTCCCCCAC
>NW_015504424.1:52965-62978 GCF_001595765.1 Miniopterus natalensis | reverse complement strand
CGCAGAGTCCCCGAGCCCCTCGCCGGGCTCTCCGCCAGGGGGACTTTAGGGTGCCGCCCCCCCTCCCCAAGCCCCCGTCTGCTCCTCTGCTCTCATCCCCTCCGTCCCTGAAGCGGTGTTTCACGCCCAGACGGAGAGAGCGACGGCTAACGTGTGGGTGACAATAGAAGGGACCAGCGCTCCCAGGCGCCTTGGGGAACCTCAGTGACTCGCCACCTGGCTAGGAAACGGCAGAGGAAGCTGCCTGTCCGTCCAGGTCGCTTGACTTAGGGGCCCCAGCGCTTAGCCACATAGCGGGCGGGCTGCTTTCCTTTGCCAGGGTTCCAGAGTCTTGTTTTTCTGCCACTCACCGGAGCATATCCTCAAACGTGTCCTTAAATATTTTTAATATATGTATGGCTCATCCCCCTGAGATTATTGTAGGCTTCCTGAGAACGGGGCCATGCCCTGAACTTCCCGATATCCCCCTTGGCACCCACCGGGTGGCTAGGGGACTGCCTTGCACGTGTGGGCATGAAGTCCACAGGGGTGCCATGGAATGGGATAGGTTTCAGTGGGCCCCAGTTTATAGATCCATTGGTGGAGCTTGGAAATGTCTTTTGGAACTTAGACTGCGCTTCCCGATGAAGATGCATTATAAGCGGCTTTCGAAGGCAGCTCCTCTTCTGCAGGTGTTTCCGCGAGGACCATCTTCTGTTCCAAAATCTAAGGGGAAATCTAGAAGCCCCCAAAGACCTGGAAGGACTCCAACTCTATGGGTGAATTTGAGATGGGTAACCTGAAGGACCCTGCCCAAGGCCTGCTTCAGCTGCCAGCCACCCACCCCGGCCAAGAGAGGGGAAGGAAAGCAGCCTGGCCACCTCCTGCCAGAGCACCTCTGCCATCAGAAAGCTGCCCACGGCCTTGCCCAGGCAGAGCCACGGCCGGACGCCCATCAGCAGCTTGCTTTCTTCTTGCTTTCTTCAGAAGACACCTCTCTGGATCTCAGCGTCCTCATTTGTGCAATAAGACCTCTGGGCTACACACTGTCCAAGGTAGGACTGTCCTTTACTTGGGTCATTGGTATGGGTCAGTCAGTGGCTACACAGGGGATTGTGTAGGGTATGGTATAGTCATAAAATGTTTGTGTTGGTATGTTTGAACATAAGTAGGACTGAATTTCAAAAAGAAAAGCAAGGACTCTCAAATGTTGTATTTGGAGCAACCAGGGACCAAACTCAATAAACCATTAGCAAAGGGGTGTATGTGTATTTTCTGAGCCCTGGGTTGCTAGAACCATAGAGATTGTACAGTGGATATGATTTATAGTAGTATACAGCTATGGTTTCAAATGACCAAAGCAAGGGAACTCTTGTTTCAATTAATATCTCATGTATAACATATACAGGACGTATGCAAAGGGTATTTTATAAGCCCAAATGAGTATATGATCAGGCATTGAGACAAATGAGGCTCTTATGATGAACCCAAATCTGTCCAACAGGGCTCACTGTCACCTTACATCAGCCTTAGGATTCCAGTTTTCTTTTGCATGTTGTTTTGGTTATACAATATCAAGAAAATTCTGATTTACATGGGTAAGCAGTAATTTGTTACTCCTACGATTTTACATCCAGCCTTTTTATTTTGTTAAAATATATATCTTTATTGATTTCAGAGAGAGGAGAGGGAGAGAGAGAGAAACATCAATGATGAGAGAGTCCTCATTGATCGGCTGCCTCCTGCAGGCCCCTGACTGGGGATCGAGCCCCCACCCCAGGTATGTGCCCTGACCGGGAATCGAACTGCGATCTTCTGGCTCCTAGGTCGATGCTCAGCTGCTGAGCCAGGCCTGGGTGGGCAACATTCAGCCTTTTTAAAGGCCAAAACACAGCTACCAGGTGATGTCGAGCAGGTGAGCTCATTAATCTCCTTTATGGTAAAGTTTGAATATAAACATATTTCGATATATATGTTTGTGTTACAGTTGAAAATATACCAAAAACCAAAATAAAAGTTAATATCACCCATAAGGAGATGCACTGATCTCATGAGTGATGTGATCTCCTGAAAAAGACATATCATCACTCACCTGATAGAAATGCATCAACTGACTCTAATCTTGAAAAAACACCAAATAAACCCACATTAGGGGACATTCTACAGAACAACTTATCTGCAATCTTCAACAATGTCGATGGCATGAAAGACAAAAAAAGGCTGAGGCACTGGCCCAGGTTAAAGGACCCCCCAGAGACACCACAGCTAAAGGCAATGTGTGACCTGGACTGGATCTCCAGCTAGGAAAATGTAAAGGACATTATTGGGACAATTGGTGAAATTTGAATACAGACCATGTATTAGACAGTGGCATAGTTAGCGTTGCTGCTAGTTTTCCTGAATGTGATCATTGTGATGTGGTTCTATAAGAGAATGCCTGTGTTCTTAGGAGATACCCTCTAAAGTGCTTAGCACCTCTGTGCCCCATAGCACCCTGGAAATGCCATTCCTGTTACATCAATGAACGCTTGAGCCTTTGCCCATCCCTCACTAGACTGTGCGGGCCATGAGGGCTGGCGCTGTGTCTGTTCTGTTCTTGGCTGTAACTCTGGTACCTAGCAGCACAGTGCCTAGTGCGCGAAGCTCTTAATAAAGGCTCGCTTGGTACAGGAATATGGAATGGTCTCTGAATCTATGGCTCATGTCACGCGAGGTTGTAAATCCATCCCCGTGGTTGATTTTTCTGCATTGAAACCAGTCTTTGTGCAGCATTTATCTCATTCTTGTCTCCTGCCCCTGGAAGCGGGTCTCGGGGCTGTGCTCCTTTCTCCCCTGGGGCCAGGCCCGCGCACTCTGTGTTCACCCTGGACAGAAGCTATGTTCAAAAAGCCCTGTGCAGTTGACAGCTGCTGCAGAGGAGCTGCTCTGGGTCATCCATGAAAATCACCTCTGAATCTTCCCCAGCAAATGTTTGCCCCTGTTCTACTTTCCCGGGATGCTCCGGGCTGCCCCACCCTCCCTCGCTTTACCAGGTGCTTTGCATCCAGGAAGACAGCTCACTTCAGCGTGGGGCCTGCCAGACGCAGGCGGGAAGGCCAGGACGGGCAGTAAGCTCCGGTTATTCCAGAGCAGAAGTGGAAAGGCAAATTTATGTTGCAAAATAGCTTCATGATGCACTCATCACCATAAAGCAGTGATCCGGAGCCCTCTGCCTTAGATGTTACTCAAAACATGCTTTCTCCCCTTTCATGTCTATGGCTGGATTTGAACTAAGAATGATTCATCAAAGATTTGTTCTCTATGGTTTTGGAAGCCTAAATTTTTAAAATACAAACAGACCCAACTGCTGCCTCTCTGTTGTCAACGTATTGGCCCCAACTCCCCCCCCCTTGCCTTTCACAGTGTAGACATCTCACAGGACAAAGGAAAGGGAGTTTTCAGAGCAGACATCACGATCGTTAACCACCCTGAAAGCCCAGGAAGTGACTTAAATATTTCATCGTCTCACCTCTGGTTATTAAAGACAGGATCAGCCAGCCAATTACTAAAGACCTGGTTCTGGGTTCCAGGGATTTCTGTCCCCGTGGCCCAGCTGTGCTTACCTGTGACAGTGTTGAGCTGAGGACAAGGATCTTTCCTTAGCTCTTTGGAATAACTGATACTTGCAGGCAGAGCTTTTAATATAATCAAACTAAGCACAGAGGAAGTTGGGAGATGCCAGCCGAAGAGGGGTAGGAGACAGGAGGAAGGAGAGAAGGAAGGGTCTGCCACTGCCAGGGTCTCGGGGCAGCAGGTGGACAAGTAACAAGCCCTGGTTGTCAACTTTTAGGTTTCACCATCCTTTGATGATAACGTGTGGACTTTCTCCCCCAAGACAAATGTATTAAGCACATCCACAAAACAGTTTGCATGTGGACTCCTGCCGCAAACCGCCCCCCCCCCAAATAACCTGTCCACAGATCCCAAGTTAAGGACCCCTGGGCTAAGGGAAGGGCCACGCTTCAGCTCCTCATCACGGGGGAACGGAGAAGAATTTAAACACGTCATCACTCCGTGTCCTGTGAATCACCAGACAGGGACCGTCCCAAGAGCACTCTTCCTCCTCTGTGGGCAGAGAAGCCACCCATTAAAGGCCACAGGAAAGACAGAATCGGATGGCAGAGGCAGACACAGCCTGGAATGCCTCCAGAATTGTTCCTGCCTGTGGCGACATAGTTTCTGACTATAGACTTGTCACTGGAATGTATCCTCTCTGCTAATTACACAAGTACTTATCACTCTGAGTTGGAGTTGGCTTCTAGGTGTGTCCCTAAACTCTCCGCGACTGGGGCCCATACCCTATTCATCCTTTTATTTCCAGCCCTCAAGCGGTGGTGCCTGGTGCCCCTTAGGTATTTCTTCAGTAGAACAGGTGAATTAGTTACTGGGTTAATTTATTAGTACATGGGTGTGTGTAGATGCAATATTATATTTCAAGGAGTATGGGACATTTCTCTAAGACCGAAGCCTGAAAACCACTCTATCTTAAATTATTCTCGTCATTAGAAGTAGTCCTAGAGCTAGAAAATACTGGAGTGTGGTAGGAGCCCCTGAAATGGAAAACAAGGCACATCCACAGCTGAGTCATGGATTGATGATGCCTGAAGGCGGGACATCTCCCACTTTAAAGTCTATGAGAATCACTTGGAAATGTGTTAGAAATACAGTCTCAGGCCCTGCCCCAGGCCTAGTGAATCAAAATCTGCCTGTTGACAAGATTCCTAAGTGCTGCTGCTGGTTTGCAGACCACACTTTGAGTAGCAAGATTCTAAGGAGCCTGACAGTAGGTTGCTGTCCACCTGCTGCCCCAAGAGCCTGGCAGTGGTGGCCCCCTTTTCTCCTTCCTCCTCCATCTCCTCCCCCCTTCAGGAGGCATCTCCCAACATCCTCTGTACTTTGTGTATGTTCAAAGGAGCTCTGTGGCCCAGCTGGGCGTGGCTCAGTGGCTGAGCATCGACCTAGGATCCAGGAGGTCGCGGATCAATTCCCATCAGGGCACATGCCCGGGTTGTGGGCTCGATCCCCAGTTGGGGGCCTGCAGGAGGCAGCCAATCAATGGCTCTCTCATTATTGATGTTTCTCTCTCTCTCTCTCTCTCTCCCTCTCCCTTCCTTTCTCTGAAGTCAATAAAGATATATTTTTAAAAAAAAGGAGTTTTGTGTCCTTGGTTTACAGATGGGGAAACTGAGACCCAGGAAGAGCAGCTGATTGACTAGGTCAGAGTGAAGCCCTGGTAGACCTGAGACCAGAACTTAAAACTTCTGACTTGGGTAGCGGGTAGTTTCCACCACCCAGCATGGACATCTATTTGTGAGACAATGTGTGTGTGTGGGGGGGGTGGGGGTGTAAAGAGAAGTAGGGAGGACAGCACCCTAGATCTTCTCTGGGTAACCCCAGGACTTCCCATTCCTAAGTGGGGCGCTGATACCCTCCTTTCCCCTGTGCCTCTTTTCTTAAAGCTTGGAGTAAAGGTTGAAGAAGATATTGCTGGGGTTTAGAAAAATGTCAGTTCCTTTCTACCCTTTGCCTGACAAAGCAGCAAGTAGTTAGTACTAATACCATCCACCATGAATACAGGGTTAGTATCTACAGAGCTGACATTCCAGGAAGAACGTGACATCTGCCCAAGGTGACAGCTTCTAATCTGCCTCCGCATCCCCTCTCCTCCTGCTGGTCACCCAGAGTTTCTCGGCTGGTGGGCAGCACCCGTCTCCTGGAGTGAAGATCATGAAATAAGGTGACATTAAAATGCACAGTGTGACCCTCTGACTTTTTCCAATCAACTGGATTCATTCTTCAGACTATCGAGAGACAGAAATAATATGAGCAGTATTTTTATCCAAAACGGGGAACCACTTGCCATGACAACCTAACCCTAAAGAAATGATACACGGGAAACGTTTCAACAATTTAAAAGTAGAATCACAGACTCTAGGAGACCTCAGAGGCCATGTAATCCAATATCCCACCCAAGACCCGAGTCCCCTCTGCAATGCACTAGGATGCCTGGACCAGCCTGGGCCGTTTGACCTTATTAGGCCACCCCCATCCCCTGCAGGTGTCTCCGCATAAAGCAGATTCCAACATCCTTTCACTCAGATTTGCTCCTGAATCACTACCCAGACTCACGGCAATCCCCTGTATGCCAGCCAGCTCCCAACTGTCCCATGTTCTGCTCTTGTCACTCATTACCCCTCTTTACGAGCTTGGTGTGGACTTTGGGTCTGATATTCCGCCAAGATAGGAGCAGGTTCAAGTGAACTGTACCCCAGGAGGGAAGCCAAGGGCATTGCCAGTTAAGGAGGAGCGTCCTGCTTTTCTTGAGTTGACCTGCCTTTTAGAGTTGCTGTTCACAGAACCCTGCCCACTTTTCTCTGATCTCTTTGAACTCTGCCTTCTCCACGTCTTAGGTTTGTGTCTGACTGTGCTTATCTCTCAGCCGTGTCACAGTCACTTTCTCCTGGTGTTCCCATGCTCTCAAAGTCTCTAATGAGCTCTTCTGTATAGGATTCTGTTCAGAGTAGCATTTTCCCACACTTGGGGGGCAGTGGTGGTCCAGTGGCACCCAAACTTTAGGTACCTGTACCAGAGGCTTAGGATGGGGCTTGGGGAATCTTCGTTTTAATAAGTAGCCCAGAAGATTCTGCTGTAGGTGGGCAGGAGGCCTAACTTGGAGATATATCGGTGGGAATTTTGGTATCAGACACACCGGAGTTTAATTCCTAGCTCTGCAACATACTACTTGTGTGACAAATTTGTTCATCTGTGTAATAAGCCTCAGCTTCTGTCTCTTTATTTTATTATTATTATTTTTAAATCCTCACCAGAGGATATTTTTTTCCATTGCTTTTTCTGAGAGAGAGAGAGAGAAAAACATTGATGTGAGAGAGATACATCGATTGGTTGCCTCCCCCACACACCCCAACCTGGGTGGGGGATCGGGGAATCGAGCCTGTAACCGAGGTATGTGCCCTTGGCCGGAATTGAACCAGAACCCTTCAGCCCATGGGCCAATGCTCTAGCCACTAAGAAAAACTGGCTAGGGCTCCCTATCTTTATAAAAGATAAAATAAAAGCCATCCCTGAGTATTAAAACCATGATATGATGACTATAAAGTGCTTCATATAATTCAAGGCAGGTAGTAAGCACTCAGTAAATACACACTAGCATTGCTGTAGGCGACATTGCTTCCTTTGTCTCCAGGACAGGGAAATGATTAGCAGGTGATAATTTATTGCAAATCCTTTTTAGCAGACTAAGATTTCTAATATCTAATATCTAATTCTGATCACCCTATGATTTTCCTCTGTGTGACTTGTGAGTCCTATTGGGAATTTATTATCACTTCTATGCATAGCCATGGGCTTTGCACTTAGCAGGGGATAAAAATTTACTGAATATTTTTGACTGAATGAACGCCACCCAGCCAGGCCTTCTGTGCTACACCCTCCAATGCTCTCCAGCATCAGTTCCCTCCTGGCCTGACCCTTCCCGTGGCCCCAGTCCAGTGAAGTGTGCCGGCTCACAGAGCCTTGAAGACCTGCCAGTTTGTATTTATTTCTTGGCATGAAAACCTCCAGTTCACTTCATCGTATGCTCTGTGCATATATTCCGTTTCTCAGTAGAGAAATAATAAGAGATGGAGCTGGCGAAACAAGAGTAGGAGTGGGGTGGTGGGTGGAACGTGGCTTTGACAACCAGGTAAGGGGGAGCACTTTTTCGTTCATAGAAGTGTTCAGTGTAGCTTCTGCTGTTGTTATCAAAAGCTTAATTCAGAAGAATTGAGCCTACGCTATGGAAAAGTTACATCCAAAGTTCCCCATCAATGAGTAAATACATGTAGCAACTATGTAGAGAACACGTGTGTATCTACAGGATGGCTGGGCGCTGGTGTTCGGGTTCGGGACGTGGTAGAGCGTGGGGTTGGAGGCAAAGGTTCAGGAGCCGGTTCTGACCCGTATGCACTGTATGTGGCCCGGGCAAGTCACTTAAGCCCTCTGAGACTCAGTTTCCGCTTCTGTAAAGTGAGAGTATTACTGATATCCTCCGTCATGATGTTGCTTTGATAATTAAATGAGGTGAAGTATGTTAAGCACTCCGCATGGGGTCTGGGACATGTTAGAGCTCAGTCAGCGCTGACAGCAATCCCATGACGCACCAGTCCCCCGCCCCACCGGGCTATGGTGGGCTCATAGTGAGATGGGGGAGGGCATGGCGTCTGTTCCGGTCTGGTTCCTTTCTTCTTTGACACTCTGGTTCTCTGGTGTCCTCTTATCTGTTGGTCCGTGTCAGACTGGCCACTTCCTTGAGGCTGAGCTGATAGAGTAATTACAGGGAGTTCGCGGCCTCTCTATCTACAATTGCTCAATGTTCATTCCAGAAGGTACGATGACTTCCTGGCTTTCCTATCCGTGCTCTGTCACCCGAGTTCCCGTTGGCTATTGCATCACCGGGTATCTGCTTGCCTTTCAGGAGATACATACATTTCTCTCCCAATGCAATTACAAACACATAGGGCACAATGCATAAAATGTGTCAAGAGCTGTACCTACCACCCCAAGCCCAAATCTTGGGCAGCTGCTTTGGGAAGGTTTTGCAGACCAGTGAACCCCAAGTCTGGCTGGTCATGGATTCACCTGGGATGCTTTTAGAAAAATGCAGCCTCCAGGATTGCACTGCCGGTCCTTCTGAATTCTTTGTGGCTAAGAACCACTGTAATAAGAACACCTGGAGTTAGACACCCTAAAAAGAGTAACTGCTGAGATGAGTGTTGCCTGGGAAGCGATGGCCCTTCCACCAAAGTGGCCGCTCACTCTTTCAGCAGAAGAAAGCTGAAGATTTTGAGTTTCCCGCCTCATGCTCCTCCTTGCAGGAATGTAACACGAGCCTGCGTTGGACCCTACACCCAATACCCCCGAGGGACCCTGAGAGCATTCCTCTCTTGCAGGTGCAATCGCCCTGCGTTTTATTAGGAAAGAGTGCTTTCCAGCTCTCCCTAGGAAACCTCTTCGGAGCATCCACGTGCCTACAGCCAGTGCTCTGAGCTAGACGCGTGAGGATTATGCCTCCCCGTGCTCTTCCTTTGCTCCTGTGACCCAAGATTCCCCAAGAAGGTTAACCCATATTCCAGCCGGAAAGAAGGCCGAGGGGGCCAGCTCCGACTTTGGGAAGACCCAGAAGGAAAAAGGAGGCCTCTTTTGGTCACGTGGGGAAAATCCTAAAGCAAATGAGCTGGGACTCTCTTTGTGGAACTTTCGAATGGCCAAGTCAGGCATCGTGTTCGTGGCCCTGGCTGTGTCCTTGACTCCCGCTTACTCTGCCCCGGGAGCCCTTCCCGCACCCGGTTCCTGAGGAGCGGCGTGCGAAGGGCTTCTGTTAACTGGATCTGCCGCCGGCTGCTGTCGTCTCCCCTTGGCTTCCTTTCTGTTGGCAGCACCTCTGAACACCTGAGCTCTCAGCGTCTCCCTTTCTTGTATCTGTTGACAGGCAATCTGTAAATTGATTCTTAAGTGCCCTCCTCTTTCCTTGTAGGGGGGCACTCACCACCCCGTCTGTCCTACACTCTGAAGAGTTGCCTAGATCAGGTTTTCATTCCACGGTGCCCTGTACTTAGAAGGTATCGAAAGCGGGAGGACACCCTTCTTCTCCCTGCCCCCCACCCTCCCCCCATAGCAGACAAGTTGTAGGAAACAAAACTGGGGAAAGACGCCTTCCCCTCCAAACGAAGCTGCGGGGAAGAGAGAAAGGCATTCTGTGGAAGGTGTGCCAAGGCCCGGTTTGAGATTCTACTTCTGCATGGCAGGGAAGCGAGGCCGAGTGTTCATGTGTGTGACTGTCCCAGAGCCCCCCGTATTCCGTAGGATCCTTTGGACTCTGTTGCTTATCCTGGGAGAAAGGGGAAGTGGGATTGAGGAAAGATGGGGGCGAGAAGGTGCATCATATAGGGCAGGGTTTCTCAACACAGCACTATTGACATTTGGGGCTGGGTAATTCT
>NW_015504424.1:13134-40121 GCF_001595765.1 Miniopterus natalensis | reverse complement strand
CCCCAGCAGGCAAGACCCCACGACCCCCCCCCTTTTTCGCAGCCTCCTTACCAGGCCTGCTGTGCCTTGTGTCTTCTAAGCTTTAGCTCGTGCCGGGGATGTGACCGGGACTGAGGGAGCCCCGTGAGCATGGAGACCGTGGTGATTGTTGCCATAGGCGTGCTGGCCACCGTCTTCCTGGCCTCGTTTGCAGCCTTGGTGGTGGTTTGCAGGCAGCGTTACTGCCGGCCCCGGGACCTGCTGCAGCGCTACGATTCCAAGTGAGTGCGCTTGGCGGGGGAAGGAGGGGGGGGCTGTTCCCCGGGGGCTCCAACGAAAGAAAAAGAATTTGGTGCTGGGCAACTGGCTCAGCTTTTTGTCTCTACAAGGGTACCTGAAGGCTCTCCTTCCCAATAAAGACCTTAGAGCTTAAGAATGTTCCTTAAGCCCTGGCTGGTGTGGTTCAGTGGTTAGAGCATCCGCCTGGGCACCAGAGGCTTGCAGGTTCAATTCCTGGTCAAGGGCATGTACCGGGGTTGCAGGCTTGATTGCTGCCCGACGTGGGAGGCCACCAATCAATGTGTCTCTCTCACATCGATGTTTCTCTCCTCCCTCCCCCAAAAATCAACAGAAAAAGTATTCCTGTGTGAGGATTAACCAAAAAAAAAGAAAATAAATAATGTTCCTTAAGCTTCCCCCCAATATCCTGAGCTTCCTCTGACTTTCACTGAACTAACGAGAAAGTGACTCCACGTGTTTTCACCTAGCATGAAGATATGGCCGTCTACCCCGAACGGCCACCTCCCTCAGCATTTGGACAAGCCAAATCCCTTTCCAACCAAACTCAGGCACAGAAATCCGAAGCCCGCACTGCAGCCACCCATCTAAGCAGCAGACACTGGGTGCTGGGAAGTCCCAGCATTACTGTCTGTCTCTGCTCAGATTTCATGATGCACTTACGTGAAGTATATTCTGTAAACAAGATCCTATTTTCAATTTAAGGCTGTTTTAATTGATCTTTAAGGGGCCACGGTCACGGCCCCTTAGTTTCTCTTTAGCCCCTACGGCATCCTATCGGCATCTCTGTCGAGTGGTTGATAATTTCATAAACGCCCGTGTCTGTGACCTAGGGAAGCTCTGCTATTGAGAAGAATGCCCTGGTGTCTCAAGTTTTGAAGAATCCTGCTGTAAAGTAGCAGGTGGTGGTACTTCTCCAGGATACCTGGGAGGGGGCGGGGATATGCGGTGGACCAGGGTGGTTCCCGAGAGTGATTCTGCAGACCAAATTGGGGGTGCCGGTGGGCTAGGTGTTAGGAACTTCAGCATCTCAGGAAAAGGTAGGCTTGAAGGGAAAATAAGTTCCAAAGGTTGTTATTTTGTCCTGAAAGAGCAGCCCTGTCTAAGACATCTTCGTAGTTATTGTGGTTGAAGCCCTGCTCTTGGTGGCTCGTCTTGTTCTCTGTCACTTTTTCTCATTGCCTCCTTGATTGACTGTCTAGCCGTGTCCCCTGCCCGTAACTGAAGTCCCATTGGGTTAGGTTTGGATCCAGCACAAGTGGTCCTGCTCTAACTTACTCACTCCAGTCATCCTTTTGGGGGTATGTGGGCCACTGTGAGGAGGTCTCAGCAGTAGCTGTCATGCTGAGACCGCTTCCCTGGGCCCTTCCTTCTAGGCCCATCGTGGACCTCATCGGCGCCATGGAGACCCAGTCTGAGCCCTCTGAGTTAGAACTGGACGACGTTGTCATCACCAACCCCCACATTGAGGCCATCCTGGAGAAAGAAGATTGGATCGAGGATGCCTCGTAAGGCCTAGGGGATGGGGTGCCTTCCTGGAGCCCTCTGGGGATGGCCAGCGGGACTCCCTGTGCCCTTCTCTGGCTTCTTGTGCCTGAGCACTTGACTGGGCATCCAGGAGCCCTGTGTCTGTTTCTGCTCTTCTCCTTGCCCTCACGAGGAGGGAAATCAGAATAGGACATAACAGCGTTGGCCCTGGCTCCACCCTCCACGTCCCACGTTGTAGACCTGAACACTGTGGTCCGTAGATGGATGGCAAAGGTGGTTATAAAGTCACCCTTAGGTGCTTGGTTATCCTCAGGGTGCCCATGAATCTGACAGTCAGGCTCCAGGGATGGAGCCTTTGTCTTTAGCGTCCTCAGGGATCTCTCCACCTGACAGGAGCTACTCCACTCGCCCGTCATTTAGTCATTCATTCGCCGGGCAGATATCTGTGAGGCAGTGTGTGCAGATATTAAACTGGTGGTGGGGACAGTATCTCAGAAAGCAAGGGCCCCTGGAGCAGTGGGCACACGGTGGAGGCGATGTCTGGAGTTGCCTGGGGTGGGGAGGTGGGGGTGGATTTCATGAAGGATATCACAGAGCAGGTGCCTTGTGATTTGTGTCTTGAAAGATGAGCTCACCAGGCTGAGCATAGAAGGAAGGGTATGCCAGGGGGAAGGAATGGCATGAGAAGCTCAGAGCATGGCTCGATCGGTAGGGAATAGTGCCAGTGGAGAGTCGGAAGGGGTGGGGAGGACAAGGTTAAGGACAGAAGGTGCTTCCTCATTAGCTCATGGACTAGTTCATTTTCACACGGAGGGAGGCATTGCTGCTCTCAGGTCGTGCCCAGGTGTGTCAGAGCTGGGAGGAGCAGCCGTGGTGGCTGGGGGGACGTGGGCCTCTAACGAGAAGCACTGACCTGTTCTTCTTGTCTCCACAGGGGTCTCATGTCCCACTGCATTGCCATCTTGAAGGTAATACTCTTTGATCGCCCCAAGAGGTAAAGGGGGTGGTCGCCAGAGCATCCCTGTGCACAGCTGGTTAGAGTTGAAAGGGGCCTTAGGAAGGGCATGGAACCCTTGCAGAAGAGGCCTTTGTAACCTGTGTGAACTTGGAGTTTCTGTAGTTTACCTCCACTCCTACATGGATGGTTTGTTATATTTCAGAATCCTCGAGGCCCTAGCAAAGGCCTTGTTTTGGCTGGTCCCTATAACACAGTGACCTGTGGGAAAGGCCACATGCGTGGTCACCAGCCACATTTTTGCCAACGGTGGACACAGCTGTGTGCCCAAGACTGTGTTGCTGCTGAAGGTGAACCTGGGCTTCCCACCTTCCCCTTGGGCGCATCCTTTAGTTAACAGAGAGCCCAGCTCTCTACAGTGAGTGGATTCTATATCTGGACTTCTCCAATTACTAGAAAGTCCGTCACTGGCCCTCTTTGGCTGTGACAATAGTCAGCCAAATGGGACAGTCAGTGTTAAAAAATCCAGACCATGAGTACTTCAAATTGAAGACAGATTTTTTTTTCTTTTAATGTCTGCAGCCTCCAGGGCTGGGTGGGAAATTGCACCCAGTTTGCATTTTGGGTAATTTTTATAGTTTTGGGAAATTTTTTTAGTTTCAGCATTTGTTTTCCAATTCTTGCCAGATCCTATCCTGCCTAACAGAATAATAATAATTTGGAAGTATTTGGCTAGTTGCAAATATTGTCAGTTTCTTCATTTCAGTAACCTGGGAAACCATACATTTATCAATTTGTCTAGTAATTATTCAAAATCTCAAAAAAACTTCATCTTTTCTTCAGTATCTTTCAGTATCAGATATTAAAACGTCTTTCCTCCCACCTCTTCTTCAGCTCTCTCTCTTGGGGGACAATGAAATGCCTAGTTGGAAATTGCTGTCACAGGGTCCAGGCTTTTTATTTAATTCCAAGAAGCAATTGGGGATAGATGTGGTTGTAGACAGATAGTTATAATGTCTGGAGCAATAATGGCATATTGCATCTCTCTCCCTCTGGCCAGGGTGTATTCTGGCACTGGGTTTGGCCCCTTCCCTTGCCTACTGGAGGAGCAGGATAGTGGCACCTGAGGTGGGGGATGAATCAGCTGGAAGGAGTCTTACTGGGTTGGAATCAGTGGTCCATCCTGGGACCTCAGGTCAAAGGAGAGGCTCTTGCCTTCCTGTGGAGATCTCCAGGTCCTTTTGTTTTGCCCGGCTGCCTTTGAGTCCCTGTGACTCCTGGGCTCTCTCCTGGGTGGGCTTTTGAGTGGCTCTCTGCCCCCTCTTTTGCAGCCCCAAGTATAAGGCAGGTGATGGAACTTCTTTGCCAGGACAGAGGCACATCCAGGTTCTAACATTGGAGAGGTGTGGAGGGGGGAGTACAGCTTTGCGGGTGCCCAGCAGTGTTGGTGGGTGATGGGAAAGGCCCGTGTCTTAGTCATACCTGTTTCCTGTGTTTTTCCAAGGCCCCTGCATCATCACTGGACAAACATGCTGGTATATTACCTGGGAAAATGGTTGAAATAAGCGGCACTTTCGGAGGATGTGCTTAAAGGGAGCAGCTGTCCTCTAGCCAGGTTTCTGAGGGCTCCCTGTTGGAGAGGAAGGGAAAGTAGGGTTTTCCCCTTCAGCAAGATGGGGAAACTAGAGCACATGATTTTTCTTAGATTATTTCAGCTTAGACTTCTCTAAGCTGAAACCCTGGCCCTGACCCGAGGTTCCTACCCCTCCCTGCTCACCCAGCAGTGTTCTCAGCGTCGTTGGCCTCTTCCGCCCCATTGCTTCTCATTTCTGTGTTCTTTTCGCTTTAATTTGACCCTGTGGATTAGGGGGTCCAGCTATGAGAAGGGACCCAAGGTGGGGGTCATATTTGGCTTTGGGTCACCCCTCGTCACCTCTGTCTTCCTTGCTGCCTTAGATCTGTCACACACTGACTGAAAAACTTGTTGCCATGACAATGGGCTCTGGGGCCAAGATGAAGACGTCAGCCAGTGTCAGCGACATCATCGTGGTGGCCAAGCGGATCAGTCCCAGGTGAGCAGCCAGGGCCTTGAGGTCCCCGCATGCCGTGAGGGAAGGGAGGGCCGGAAGCTGAGGTTACAGGCAGGGCCAGGCTCTTAGGAAACTACACCGGCCACTCCAGTTATTCATGAACTGAAGGGTTTGGGCCAGGAGAGATTTTCCAGCTAAGATATTCTCACACCTTTCCCCCAACATCCAGTAGACCTTTTGGGAAATTCCAGCATATGACGAGTGCTGGCTCTTCTATTCCACGCGTCCCACTGCGCCCGCTCCCTCCTTCTCAGTCCCATACCCGCTGGGGCTGCTTTCCTCCCCTTTGCCACTCCTTCCTCCCAGGCTTCAGGTCAGTAAGCACATTTCCCACAGGGGCCCACACCCCCCTCTGCAGAGACCTCCTGGTCATGTCCTGTCTCCCACCCGTATCTGGATTGGAGACTTAATTTGGGGGTGACTGGTACCCGCTGCGCCATCCATGGCCCATCCAGCAGCCTCCGGGACTGGGTGGGAGCTGAAGCCGTACATCACTCAGCTGTCCCAAATTCCAGGCATCTGCAAAATCCCATGTGGGAGGCAACCAGCAGATTGCAGTCAGCCGCAGCTACGCCCCCTCCTGCGTGCTCAATTTGGTGAAGAAAAATAAAGCCCTTCTCTTAGAAGGGCTGAGCTGAGTTTGCGCTGCCACCTGGTGACTGGTATGCGGATGTGCCCGAGTGGGCTGTTGTCCCTGTCCAGGATGTTTTCTTCATCAGCCACATCCCTGGTGGGAGGGGTGGCACCCCCTGAGTTCCAGGGGCCCTTGCTTTCCTGGTTGCCATGGCCTTGGGGCAGATCCCGAGGAACCGGCCCTTTGAGGGAATACAAACGCGTTGGTGCACTTGAATTCTGTCCAGGGAGTTCAGGGAGTTGAGAAAGTAGGAGGGACTCAGCCCAGAACAGTTCTTGGCTTTGGGCAGAGTTCTCCCTGGGTGGGTGTGGTTCTGTGACTTCTGTCAGCCTCGGTTGGCCCCTGGCTGGAAGGACCCTCCAACCCAGGCTCTGGTCAAGCACATCCTCTGCCTACTTATTACCGGTAGAGACCCTGCATTGCTCGTGCTCGCTGGGCCTTCATCATGCCTCCTGTCTGTCAGTCCTGAGGTCACCCCAGGGGCCAGACGGAGTCACGTGATACTAGGTTTATAAGGCAGCATTGCCGGGAGGGGTCGGTCGGAGGAGGAAAGAGATGGAGATTTCTGCAGGCGAATGAAGTGCCGGGTGATCGGGGTTAGCAGTAGTGCTCGCGTCTGGGTGTGGCATTGCTCGGAGGGCGGACTTGACCTGGTGCCCACTGGCCCATCCTGCAGAGCACCTCGGACTACGTCCAGAATGTTCCTCCATAATTCAATCTGCGTCCTTCATTCTCCTTCTGCTCGGTTCTGTCCCATTGTTTTTCTTGCTTTGTTTATTCCACGTGGTGTATTGGTAGCGCATTAGTTTCAAGGAGGGAGGCTCCAGTTCCAGGGCGCTGTGGAGACGGGCCTGCCCAGCAGAGGCTGAGAGTGACCGGGCCTCTGCATTTTCTCACCCGTCCCTCAGCCCTAAGACGAGAACATTTAAGGACATCTATTTTCAAGTGTGTTTAGAAATCAAATAATGCATTGTTATTTTTTCCTCCTGATTATCACGTGAACCAAGAGCAAAAATTTGGAGCAAGACCATGTACCATGCAAATCAGAATGAATAGAGTGTTTTTTTTTTTTTTTCTGAACTAGATTGAAAAAAAAAATTAACCACAAGCTATACTATGTGTTAAAAGAAATACAATAGAGCAGTTTGCACCCAAATTAAACTCGTAGGTTTTTTTTGGTGTGTATGTTCTATATAACCTTTAACCTTGTTTTTTTTTTAAAAAACAAAAATAATAAATACCTGTAAAAATAAAAATGTTGCGGAAATCAGGAAAGTGAAGTATTCTCTAATTCTACCTGCTCCCAATTCCTGGAGGTAACCGCCATTGAATAGTGAGTTTCCCTCCAGACTTCTCTTCTCTGAATTTCATGTCTTGTTTATTTTTACTCTGAAGGGATCAAACTTTTTATATTGTTGGGCAGTTTGTCTTTTTAATTTAGTAGCGTATCTTGAGCATCCCAGATGTTTGACCATGAACTTTTCAAACCATTGGAACTAAAACCAAACCAGAAAACAAAATACTCTCTAAACTGAACAAGTCTTCCCACGTCTCTGGGACAATGCAAAAGCTGTTAGCGAAAGGACCACTGAGGACAAGGGCCCGAATATCAAGAGGACTGGGCTGAAGGAGGTAGACAGGAGGGAGGGAGGAAAGGAGAGCAGGAGAGTGAGATACTGAAAGCCCTTTGCCTCCCCTCAGAGTGGACGATGTTGTGAAATCGATGTACCCTCCGCTGGACCCGAAACTCCTGGATGCACGGTGAGGTGTCATTCTTCCGTCCATGCTGTAGGCTCACCTGGGGGCTCAGATCTGGGAGGTCGGCTGTTTGGGTTGTTGGGGAGAAGGCCGTTTTGCTGGATTCCTGGGCTGTCCTGGGCCTTGGGTATCATTCAGCGCAGCGTGAATGGTCAGCCGGCCAGTGAGCCACGCCTGGCTTNGAAGGCCGTTTTGCTGGATTCCTGGGCTGTCCTGGGCCTTGGGTATCATTCAGTGCAGCATGAATGGTCATCCGGCCAGTGAGCCACGCCTGGCTCGGGGACAGAGGCCGGTCCTCTTCCTGAAACCCTGGGGAAGGAAGAGCCAGTTTAGCTTGTGAATTTTTATGATTACACATCTGGCCCCACTAAGTCCCATCGGTGCCTTCCCTCCCTCCCATTTCCCCATCACCCTAACCTCTCTGCTCTGTGGACCCCTCACCTTAGCTGTGAGTGCAGGCCGCTGGGTCAGTGGGGCGGGCGGTGAGCAGGGCAGTGCTCACCTTCCCCAGGACATACCCAGGAACCTCTCTCTTGGGATTCTCCTCTAATACACAGAACATATGTAGCCTTTTCAAATCGTTGTCTTCCTGTACCAGATGTAAACCCATTTTTAAAACCAGATTCTTTTTGTCTTGGATTCACATGACTATTTCACAGACCCCTGCGTGATGCCTGCCAGCTGGGCAGCGGGTCACGGCGGTTGGGCTGGTTTCCTGCCCCTCTCCTGTTGCCCCACAGCTGTGTCTAGGCTGTAGTCATAATACATCCCCAGATGTATTCTGCACACTCCTTGCGTAAAAGATACTCTATAGTAAACCTTCCAATACTGATTTTTAAAAAATTAAAACATTTTTTTCTAAATAAGTTTTTATTGATTTCAGAGAGAGAAAGGGGGGGGGGGAGAGAGAGAGAGAGAGAGAGAAACATCAATGATGAGAATCATTGATTGGCTGCCTCCTGCAGGCCCCCTACTGGGGATCGAGCCTGCAACCTGGGCAGGTGCTCTGACCGGGAATCGAACCGTGACCTCCTGGTTCATAGGTCGATGCCCAGTCACTGAGCTAAGCCGGCTGGGCTCAATACTGATTTTTCTTCTTTTTTTAAATCCTCACTTGAGGATACTTTTTCCGTTGCTTTTCAGGGAGAATGGAAGGGACAGAGAGAGAGAGGGAGAGAGACATCGATTGGTTGCTTCCCAAAACTAATTTAAAAAAAAAAACTCTCCTAATTGGGTTTTCTATAATTTTTAATTTTATTTTTAGTGTAGGGTAAACCAACCCTGGGCCTATTGATTCAGAATCAATAAGGGATGCTCAAGGTGGGGATATGTATATCCTACCTTTATGTGGGTAGCAGTTGGTGATGTGCTCGTCCAATTGACTAAATCCAAATTGTCCTGTAAAACTCTCTTCTGGAGTCTGTTAGTAGGTGCGGTGCCACAGAGAGTGGGCTCCACAGCCTTAAATAAGCTAATGAGACAGCATATCATAGTTTCCCTGTAAAGCTTTATCATGCACATTAAAGGCCCTGAGAAGGGCTTGAGTTAACCGTGTTTGAATTAGCAATTCCCAAATCTGTTTGAGCATGGGACCATCTTTAAATGGCATGCTCACCAACCTCCTAGGGAAGGGGCTTCAGTTTGGGGAACAGACTTTAGACCATTTGGGCTTTGGCACAAAGTCCCTTGTCTCCTAGGGGACCTGATCCTGTTGTGTTTTCTAGGACAACCGCCCTGCTTCTGTCTGTCAGTCATCTGGTGCTGGTGACCAGGAATGCCTGCCACCTGACTGGGGGCCTGGATTGGGTTGACCAGTCGCTGTCAGCTGCTGAGGAGCACTTGGAAGTCCTTCGAGAAGCAGCCCTGGCTTCTGAGCCAGAGAAAGGTCTCCCAGGCCCGGAAGGCTTCCTGCAGGAGCAGTCTGCCATCTAGTGCCTGCTGGCCTGCTGCTGCCTGTGGGCTGCCCAGCTGAGCCTTCCACTCTTTCTGTAGTTAGTTCTGCACGGCGGGGGGGTCCAGCTGTGTGCGTAGGAAAGCAGGAGAGCCCCTGTGAGTTCCATTGCAATTGCCAGTGGTGGCTGGCGAGTGGCAGTCTAATACCACACTTGGGGGAGGTGCCATTCACCATCTGCCCGGCAGACCTGTGGACACTGGTGTGCTGTCACCTTTATTTGCCTCACCTGGTGCTTTCAGGAAAATTGAGCCACCACCTGAGAATCGGGGGGTTTCACATCACAGTCGGCATTTCCGACTTCTCTTAAGCAATCAGCAGGTGAGGCAACTCTGACCTGTGTTTTCAAAAGGGGACAATCGACTGGAACTGAGTAGGAGTTGCCTCTTTTGACAAGACTTGTACTCTCTCACCTGGCCTGTTCCATTGATTGGTGTTACGTTCCCGGTCCCCGAGGCATCGGAGCCCCTCCTCCCAGTCCCCAGCTGTGAGTTTGAAGGCGAACGCCTCGGAACTGATTATTTTTGTCACTATGCCTGCAATTTTACCTAGCGGCCACTAGGCGGGTAGTAAATGTATACTTAGTTTTCTCTCCAGTGTGTGGTTATTGAGTCAAATCCCAATGCTTCTGGGACATATTTGTCTGAGCACTGAGGGTGGAAGGAGCCCAGGAATCCTCAGAATGCCTTGTGTGTATGACTCAGAGTGAAATATTTAAACATCCCTGAGTTCAGGCAGAGGTGACGATACCACCATAAAGTAGGTCTGCATTAGCAGTGACGCCTGCCCATGAAGGATGTGCTCCGAGTTCTTTGGACATCGGTGCGTTTTGTAGGTGAGGGTCATCTTGATGACCTGAGACCTTTGTGAGACCCAGAGTCACAGCTGCATAACCCAGACACACGGCCAGGTTGCATCCTTTCCATCGTAAGTGTGGGAGTGCCTTCAGTACTTAGCTTCTCACAGGTTCTCAGAGCCAGCCTGACTCTCGGGAGGGGGCCCTGCCTTGGTTCATGCCTGATGCTGTTAAGCATGTTTGGAGCTCCATATCGATTCTCATTTCAATTTCTCTGCCCTAACTTAGCAAGTCCCTCAGCCTGATTCTGGAGAACCAGGAACCCGTATTCCTGAGTCCAAGATTCGGGCCTTGCTTGTCCTTGAGATATGCCATTGGGCATGTTTCATTCTCTCCTGGAGAGCAGGGTGCTTCTCACCAGGACCGTGCACCAGCTCCCACCTGGGGAGATGGAGTCAGGGGAAGGAAGCTGGAGCTCGGCTCTCAGGGACTGAAGAATGGATTCTTTTTTGTTTGTTAATCTTCACCGAGGATGTATTTTCCATTGATTTTCAGAGTGAAGGGTGGTGGGGGAGAGAGAGAAACACTGATGTGAGAGAAACATCGATTGGTTGTCTCCTGCACGTGCCCTGACCACGGCCTGGGATCAAACCTGCAGCCTGGTATGTGCCTTTGACCAGGAATCAAACCAATGACTTTCTATCCACACCTGCCAGGGCTGAAGGATGGATTCTTGGTCACAGGGGACCCCTTATTGGATTGGCCACTGCCATCAGCTCTGACTACGTGCGAGGTAGTTAACGTTCCCATCCTGCTGGTGAGCTACAAGCGGGAAATGTCCAGAAAGCCACTTTGACTTTTCTATATGTGGCCTCCATAAATAGGCCTCCATAGTCCTCCTGGTTTTGTCTTTTTTTTCCTTCCCAAACCTGCTTTCATAACCAGACTGGCAACTCATCCATGCTAGGGTTGTGCTGGCTGCCACTGTTGTAAATGTCCCCCGCACTTAACCTGGACCAGAGCCCTACGCCAAAGAGAAGTGACCCTGAATTGGCCTCTTAAATACCATCCACCAGGTGTGGGGTTGGAGGTAGAGGCGTTTCCCCTGAGGTCACCCCCACTGTCACCTTCTCTGAGCCCTGACAAGTCCTGGCACACCTGCTTCCCCAAGCCCAGCTGCTGCCCTCAGTTATGAGGAGAGGTTGCTGAAGACGGTGTCTGCTAAGTGGCAGGACCTGCGCTCTCGCTGCTCTGTTTTTCTTTCGTCTCTAATGCAGGGCAAATTAGAAGTCTCTAGATCAGGTTGGTGTTAGTGGCTGATGGCTGAGGTGGAAGCACCATCTTTGCCCTTTGGGAGTTGGCTGAAGTTACCTCTTCCCCTGGGAGGGGCTGGTTGGTGAGCACCTGGGATCTAGCCGGGAAGTTTCCCAGAGGACAGACACATCCCAAGTCCCTAGTTCATTAGTGCCTGTGTGCATGGTGGTAGATCTTTCCTTCCATGCCCCCCACCTCCTCCTACCCTGGAGTAGGAGCGTCAGACTCAAATTCTGAATGAAGAAGGATAGGAATTGAGTGTGAGAAGAGTGAAATCTTTGAAGTCAGACAGAATTAGGTTCAAATTTGGGCTCAGTCATTTACTGTGTGAGCTTGAACAAACTACTTAACCTCTCTGGTCCTTGGCTCTCTCACCCGGAAAATCAAGGCTACTGCCTCATTGGGTTGGTATGTGACTCAAATGAAATGGCATATGTGAAATGCCCAATTGTGTGCCTGGTACTGATTAACCAATATTAACCCTTCTTTCTCCAACCCCCCTCTCCCGTCGTGCCCTGATGTAGCTGACCCAGATCGTATCACCTCAGTTACTGTGGCTCTGCCCAAGCGGGGGCTTGGCAGCTGAGTAACCAAAAATCTGCAGTCACCTCAGTAAGAGTGGTCCAGCGTGTCCCTGCCCCACCCCAAGTACGTTCAGGATGGAGACAATCAAAGCTCTTAGCCTCTTATCAGGGCTCCCAGGGTTGATTGCTCAAGTTCGCATTCCTGCAGAGCAGGGCCCCGGGAGCCTCCTCCAGCTTGTGAAATCTCCCAGACACAGCACATGCCCCTGGCATTCAGCTCACCCTGGCGCGTACCCTGACCTGCCTCGCTCCAGGAGCTCCTCCGCAGAGACTCTGTGCCCACGAGTCTGATCTTTAGAAAATGACTTACAGTTCAAAGCCCCTGAGTTGTTTTATGACCTTAAACATTTTGGGAAGATGTCAGATGACGAATTCCCATCTATTTCCTCCTTCCCTCCCTCAATCCTCTCCCTCCCTTAGCAAATCCTCCCCCGTCCACCCCTCCCTCCCACAGTTGCGTACTGTTTGCTCACTCTGGGGGAAGTGGTGTGCTAGGTGCCGGGGGTAGAGGACAGAGGGTGGGGGTAGAGGACAGAGGGTGTAGGCCCTGTCCCTAAGAAGGAAAAGAGACAGGTGAGCAGCTGGTTGGACCACAGCTGTGGTCAGTGTAGTGAGCGAGGGATGCACAGCAGGGGGCTGTGATGAGGGCAGGAAGGGTGAGGTGAGGATGGGGGGATGGTTGTGTCCAGAAAGTCCGGGGAGACACCTGGAAGGAGCTGATGCTTGAGTTGAGGCTGACAGAGGGTCGGAGAGGTTTCTGAGGTTTCCCAGACCACGTGGGAAAGGTCCAAGGACAAGAGCAAATGGCTCATTTGAGAAATGCAGGTGATTGGGGAGGGCCGGAATGTGGGACGCAAAGGTTGGCAGGGCATCAGATCATGGAGGATATTATAGGTTCTATTAGGGAGTTGATGCTTTATCCTGAGCATAATGGGGACCATAGAAAGGTGTTAACCAGGGGAATGACTTGGCTAGAATTGCAATTTAGAAAGAGACTCATTTACTTCATACGCTATGATGTTAGGCTCCAGGATCCATAAATTTGCCCAATGCCACCGAGTACTTTTCCTCCCTGAGCCTGAGAGGCTCGTGACTCAGTCATGGTGTAAAGTCAGGGTGGGCAACTGGGTGGGAAGGGAGGAATCAAGGAGCTAGGCATCCAGACAAAGTGCTGGGGTGAAATCACGTGGTTGAGCTGGGTCTGCCTCTGGTAGGTAACAGTTTCTGTATCAGAAATGCTCATGAGCAGAGCTTTGAGGATTTGAGGTATATCTGGGTCCTTTCTGTTTCATTCTTTCTGAATTTTCACCATTCTCATTTTACAGGCAAGGGAACCAAAGCCTAGAGAGATCAATGACTTCTGGAGTCTTGAAGAATCAGAACGGGAATTTCAGCTCCCCAGCTTGTGTTCATCCCCACCACTCCTGCCCGCCAGGGGGCGGTGGGGGGGGAAATCTACAGTGAGGGGAAGGAAACAGCAGTTAGAGTCAGTCCATTCCTTCTGGTTCTACTATGTTTCATTTAAAAAAAAAAAAGATGGTTCTGACCAATAAGTTAATTTCATGGCCAATAGTCAGTTACAACACATAGGGTGATGGAACATGGGCAGTAAAATGAGGGCTGGGGCATGGGTGAGGTATTCTCTCTCCATCCAAAATGACTTTAATTTGTTCCGTTTTAAGTAAAACGTGCGTTTACGGGAATAGTCACAAAAATTTATGGTGCAAAATGGAATAATTAATTTATTACATGATTGATTAGTCTGAGTCATCTGTGGAGCATCCACATTGGACTAACCCTGGAGTATATTGGCATGAATAAAAATATAATGCCTCTCTTGAGACACATATAACCTAAGGTGGAAAGAAACCCATAAAGAGTGATTTGCGATACAATACAGTAAGTGCTAAGTAAGGGAATGCGTGGGTAACGAGATCACAGAGCAGGGGCACCAAACCCTGCTCAGGAGAGTTTCCAGAAAGCCGGATGCCTCAGAACTGTCCAGGAGGCGTAAGTGTTAGGTAGGAAGGGGACAGGGGACCCAGGAAGGGCAACTGTGCAGTGTGACCTTCCACACTGGGCACATGTCAGGTGGGAGGTGAAGTGGTGGGAGAGGACGGTGGGGACTAGACCCAGGACTTTTCCTCCAGGTGGTAGGGAGCTATTAAAAGTTGAAAAAGCTCTTATTTTCTCTTGGAAAACTATCAAATAATCTTCTGCACCCTCACCAGTCTTTAATGTTATCCTAATTGGATAGGTGCACAATGACTTGGCATTATGTTAATTTGCATTAACCTGACTACTGGCGAAGTTAAACATTTCTCATGTGTTTATTAGCTCTATGTACTTATTCATGTCCTTTGCCCATTTTTTCTACTGGGACTGTAATATGTTTCTTGTCGATCTATATGAGCTCTTCATATATTACAGATAGCAACCCATTTGTCATATCTATGGCACATATTTTCCCCAGCCTTGTTATTTGCGTTTTAGTTTTGTTTAGGATGTTTCTGACGGCCAGCAGTTTTTATTTTGGTGCAGTCAAATGTATTGATTTTCTTTCCCTTGGTGATGTCTTCCGTTGCTTTTATGATTAGAAAATCCTCTCTCATCCAGAGATCAAATAAATATCATTGAAATGTTTGGAGCAGTGGAGTGCCGTGGGTGGATGATTAATAATAATGTTCACGGGTTAGATGTAGTGGCAGAAAAAAAACCACCAAAACAACCAGAGCAGAAGAAATCAAACTTTCCTTTACCCAGCCCAAACCCAGCCCAAGGATAGGGGTGGGAACAGTCAGGGATCAAAGAGATGGCTGAGGGAGACGAGGAGAGGCAGGGAGAGTCGGGAAGGACCAGCAGGAGGTGGTCAGGTAGAGTGGGTGGGAGTGGGGGGGAGGAAGCTACCTGTCCCAGGGTAAGATATGAAGGAACATAGCAGGTTTGGTTAGAATCTTAGATGGGAAGAAACAGTGATGGGTGAGGGGATTGGGAAGGGTCAGGGAAAGCCAAGGGGGGCCCATAAATCATGTTAAGGACTTTATTCTGAGAGCAATGGTGAGCCATTGAAGATACAACCCAGGTTATTGGTGCCTGTGGGCCATACACGGACCTTGAAATCATCTGGTCTGGCCCCGCCAAGGCAAGCGCAGGCGGGATTAGAAATCCAATAAATCTAGGAACTTTTTTCATAGCTAGTTTTTAAGTTGATAATTTTGTATGGCTCACGAATGACGTTATAAATATCCAAATGGACCTTGGCAGAAAAAAAGGGTCCCCAAAACTGGGATTTTCATTCAAGGAGACATAGTCTGGCAGACAAAAGTAACTAAGAAAGGGGGACCAAATTTCATTGACAATGGCGCTGGTCTGCCCGCTCTTAGGGAAGAGCCTGTCTTCATCTGGACCCGATGGTGGGGAGATAATGTCTTATCCTTTCTTCCCCTCGATTTCTTGGTGCCAGGAACCTGGGCTTTGGAGGGAGACAGGCCCGGACTGGGACCCTGACTCTGCTACCCCCAGACACCTCCTTCCTCGCCTGCCCGCTTCCCTTCCTTCTGCAAATTCCATCGGACACCTGCTATGTGCCAAGCCTTGTTCAAGTGCTGGGGATCTGGGGCAGAGATAAACCACACAATTTCTGCTCTCAGGGGATACTAGACTAGTGAGGGAAGACAGATATTAAGCAAATGACTGCTTAAATACATATAAAATTGTAAGTCATGCCCTGGCTGGTGTGTCTCAGTTGGTTCAGCATCTTCCCATGGGGCCAGAGACTTAAACCTAATTCTTCCAACTTGAGATGGCTCCAGGGAAGCTAGTGTATATACCAGGCAAGCACTGATCTCCTCCAGGCCCCTGCCCTGGAGAGACGGCCTTCTGAGAGCCCTTTGAAGCTGAACTAAGGCTCCTTTGGCCCGATGAACAACACTTGGAGAGCAAATTTTCTTAGCTCACACAGCAGCAGCTGCCATAGAACGGGACTCATACCACCTTGCATCTCTAGAACATTTTCTATTTTTTTTCAGAGAATTTTCACAATGATCACCTTAGTGTTCACCACAGTTTCTCATTATTAAATGCATTTGTATATTTTATTTACCGCTAACCCTTTTTCCACTGCCGAAACAATAGCCTTTTGAGCAAACATGCATATGGGTGACGGGAATTCACTCTGCTCTCACCTCAGCCTGCTTTCTCTTGTTTTCCCATTTTAGTTTTAAATCATGAGTTTTATCTTCCTTGTCAGATTTTTTCCACACCTTTCAGTGATTCACAGTTCTGGTCATTCGCTTCTTTTTTCTTTCTTTTTTTTTTTTTGCCACTTGCCCTAGGGTCTTGGCCCTCAAAGCCCATTGTTCCGACACAGTCAGGAACTCCTGGCTCCTCCTCACCTCATTTCTCTCCGAGGCAGATGCTATTTATTCTGCATCGAAGCTTCAAATGAGCTTGAACTGAAGATTTGTTATGCAAGCCAACCTCACCACGCGCAGCTTCCTCCAGGTCCTTCCTTTGCCCCTGGCTTCTTAAAGATTCTCTTCTGCTTCTCAGTCTCAAATCACTCCCCCTGCCGCCTTCTGCATAATACTTAACTGATTTTCCTTTCTGTACCCTGATCTCCATTTTCTGCTACTGTGCCCATCCTCTCATGAAACGTGTGTCAAGCACCTACTAAGAACCAGACTCTGCTGGTCTCTGGGGATTCAAACACTTGTGGCCTGGTCCTGGACCTTGAAGTGCCCCCGGCCTGCACCAGTGGGTCTCAAACCTGATGGCACATCTGAATCATCTGAAGAGTTAAAAAAAAAAAAAAAAAGAATGGCAAGTCCTAGTCTTGGAGATTCTGATTTATTTGGTCTTGAGTGGGACTCAGACATTGCTATTTTTTAAAAGAGATTCTTCCGTTCGGCCAGGGCATGAGAACTGCTCAGTGGTCTAAGGAAAGAGACAGATTTGTAAACAAATAATTTTAATACAATGCAAAAGCAGAAGTAAGCATGGGGCTGAAGGGGAATGGAAGAGAAGCCCGTCACCCCGCCCAGGGCACATGACTCAGTGCCCCATTCCCTTCCAGAGAACCTTTTCTCAGAGTCCTCCCTTCCTTCCCTTTCCAGTGGGATGGGAGAAACGGGAGTCCAGCTGAGTGGGACCCAATCCCAGCCCTTTCACTTACTAGCTGTGTGGCTTTGGGCAAATTGCTTAAATCTCAATGCTCTGGTCAAAGTGTGTGTGCGAACTGTGGGAGCTGAAGTATGCGATATGCCAAGGCCACTGCCTTACACCCAGTAGGAGCTCAAAAAATGTAGGCATGTCCACTCTGAAGGACCTCACCCCCACTGATGGTGTTTCTCCTTCTGGCAGCAAGTAATCAAAGGACCTTCCGTGTTTGCCCCGCTGGTCCATTCCTGCCAAGGGTGACACTCGGTCGACTGCATGCAGTTTCCAAAGGCTGGTCTCTGAGCCTCAGCACTCTCTGTGCACGCTCCTCTCCAGGTCCTTTCTTGTCACTCCCCCAGTTGTTTGGCATTTCTTTGCCTCCAAAGTTCCCACCGACATCTCTCCGGGCCCACTGTGTGGTCCAAAGCTTACTGTGGACCCGACTGTGGTGACTCCTCCACTGTGTCCTCGATGATTTCTCTTTCGGGGGCCGAATGGTTCGCTGCCATCCAGCATGGCCCCCAGCCTTGTCTGCTGGTGTGCCCCCCCCATGCCAGCCTTGGCACAGAAGTCTCGATGCTACTTGCGGTGGGATTCAGCCCCAGCTGTGGGCCCCGCTTGTCAGAGCTGCCCACTGTCCTTCTTCAATGCACTCTCGTCTCCTTGGCTGACCCCCTCCTTTTCCTGGGACAGCCGTCTGAGTTTGGCTTGGTCTTGAGACCCTTTAGAGAACCCGAGAACCAGACCCTAAGTCCCTGGGGGCACTGTGACTTTTTTTAAAAAAATTTTTTNCCTGGGACAGCCGTCTGAGTTTGGCTTGGTCTTGAGACCCTTTAGAGAACCCGAGAACCAGACCCTAAGTCCCTGGGGGCACTGTGACTTTTTAAAAAAAAAATTAAAANCCCGAGAACCAGACCCTAAGTCCCTGGGGGCACTGTGACTTTTTTTAAAAAAATTTTTTAAAAATGTTTTTATTGATTTTAGAGAGAGAGAAAACGAACCCACAACCTGGGCATGTGCTTGGACCAGGAATCGAACCAGCGACCCTTTGGTGTACTGGATGCTGCCCAACCAACTGAGCCACACGGGCCAGGGCAACACTGCCTTGGTTTTATAGCTTGGTAGGGTCTGGAATTCTGATGTTAGCTGGGGCACCAGATTCTCCCGCCGTAGCTTGTTCCCCACTCTCTGAGCCGTTCCGTGCCCCTGGAACAGACTGAACACTGCTGCGTTGTCCATGCTTTCCCTCTGGGCCCCCCGTCTGTCTGTCCCTCCCTCCCCTTCCAGCGCCCAGCACCTTCTGATCGCCCGCGTTCCTCAGGAGTGTCTGTACACGGCCTGCTACTCTGTCTTTCTCTCCTGGTCCTGTTTATACAGACTTCTCACTTTGGTTCTCTGAAAATTTTTTTTTTTTTAGTGATTTCTGCATCAATCCCTCACCATTACCATTTCTCTCTCTGTTCTTCATTGTTTACTTCTACAAGTGGGATTTTGCTCCTTTCAACTCTTGGCTTTATTCTCTCCTGTAAGAGGTTTTCTCACAGTGTCTTTCAAGATGCCCGAGCCCCATTTGGCTCATGAACAGTGAACCAGACTTCCTGTCCCTGGACCACTGTTGTTGGACCGGTCACTTCCTCCTGACCGGATGCAGCTTTGTGCACCCCCATGCCCTCTCCCCGGGACAACATATCCCATACCCACCTTGCTGGAGCCCAGGGGCTCCTTAAAATATGCCTGGGAGACCCAGAGGGTGTGGCTATTATTCCTGTTTTGAAATTAGGAAGATGAGACTTAGCAAGGAGGAAACTGAAACCTAAGAAGGGGAACAAACTCTCCAAGCTCACGCAGCTGGCAAGGGACGAGCTGAGAAGAGAAGGCGTGCCAAGGACTTTCCAGTGCGTTGCTTGCCCAGGGCTCCACCCTGGAGTGACAGCTGGGCAGTGGGCCAGTGCAAGGGTGAGCTCCGGATCCTGCTCTCAGGAAGTTACCATAAAAACCCTCTTGTCTTGAGCCTGTGACCCTGGCCTGCAGGTCTTTTGGGGTCATGGTCCAGAATGGCAGGTGAATCACCTTGTTTCTATTTATTTTTAGGATGTCAGCCACAGGCACTCTGGGAACAAGATCCACCAACATCTTCTCTTGTATGCACACCAGATACAAGATGTGTAATCTCTTTCCAATGGTTTTCTGACTGGGACATGCCTCTAGTCAAGTCTATGTTCTACTTGGATGAGAAGTTCAGCTATGAGGCCAAACCCCATTATTTCACTCACCTTCAGCCTTGTTCCTCCTGCACAGGTTGGGTCAGGTGGTACGTGTGTGTGTGTGTGTGTGTGTGCACATACATGCGTGCATGTTCAAGGATGGGGGTTTACTCTTGCTTACGCTGAGAGTAAAAGGAGGAGACTNTGTGTGTGTGTGTGTGTGTGTGTGTCTGTGCACATACATGCGTGCATGTTCAAGGATGGGGGTTTACTCTTGTTTACGCTGAGAGTAAAAGGAGGAGACCTGTGTTGTTGAGCAAGAGGCAGTATTTCTCTTTTTTACCTTTCTTTTGAAATTCCTTTCAAACCTTCTCTTCTTGTGATGGAGACGTGTCAGAGTATGTGTAGTGTCTCTCTCTGGAGCCCTCTTTGCTCCTGCCCAGGAAGAGCAGTGTTGAGGCTCACTGGACTGAGGCTGATGTTCAACTGGTGACCTTTTACTTCCAGAATCAGGAGCCAGGTCACTGCTTCCTCTCTGACTCCCACCCTCCTTGGGGAGCTCTCCTTCTTCTGGGGTCTCAGTGAGGAGCACATTTGGTCTGGGCTCATCTCCGTTCTAGAAGGCCTGCATCCTTGTCTGTGTAGTGGAGCTGAGCTTCCTCTGCAGGCCTGGCCACATCTCTGCAGGTTGGTTACATCTTTGCAGGTTGTTCACATCTCTGCAGGTGGGTCACATCTCTGCAGATGGGTCACATCTCTCCAGGTAGGTCACATCTCTGCAGGTTGGTCACATCTCTGCAGGTTGGTCACATCTCTGCAGGCCTGGCCACATCTCTGTAGCAAACTCTGGCTGTGTGAGGGGATGTGTTCTAATATCTAAATTAGGGAGTGAGGAAGTGTAACTTGTACCCTTGGAATTGATCTAAAAACACAGATTATAGGAAAGCCTGTGGTTTGAAGGCTGGCATATACCACAGTAGATGAACAGACTAGATATTTACCCCCCATTTGGCATATGACCCAGTGTGCCCATGACATTGATCTGATCTCACTGGAGCTTGGAGGAGAGGAGGGGAACATGCTACCCGGGGCCCCTAACAACCTGTCATCATGTGAAAGTTGTGATAAAAAAAGTCATAAAAGCATAAACAGTATGAAAAAGTTCAAAGGTAAACTCATTAACTTCAGAAGTACAAGATATAGTTAGGACAAAAAAAAAAAGAGAGAGCAGTCATCTACCCACCCGTGGGTCTCACGATCACAGCGCTGGAGGTGAAAGCTGAGAGAATCTGCAGGGACAAGGGTCTCGCGTGGGCTGGGCCCCACAGCATGTCAGGAGCTGCTGTAACACCTTACATGCAATATTTCATTTACTCCTCACACCAGAAGAACAGCCTTAGAGATGGGTATGATTACTCCCACCAGTCCTTGGCTCAGAGAGGTGGAGGCACTGGCTCACAGCAGATCAGCAGCAGATCAGGGGGGAGAACCCATGCCCCCAGGTCCATGTTCGGGTGCTTGCCTCCACGCCCTGGTCGCCGGCTTTCATAAAGGCCGGGCCTGCACGTGGTCCCTGAGACAGTGAGGTGCTCCCTCCTGGGGGGTTGGCACCCGGGAGAACAGCCCTGTGCCTCGGGCCTCCTGCTGGCTGCAGCGCCCTGGCCAGATGGTCCTGTGGGTGTGACTCTGTGTAGTTGTCCCTTTCCTAAGCACACAGAGGAGAAAGTTTTCCTGACTGGGGAGAAAGTTCAGAGGGTAGGGCTGGGTGGCAGCGCTGGCTGGCTGCCAGCTGTGACTAACACAGGAGGACACCTGGAGCACAGCGTGGGAAGGGCCGAGACAGAACCGGGACCCAAGTTCATGTCCCTCTCTCTGCATGTTAGGCTGCCGCCTTTTCATGCTCCTGGAGCCGTGGAGAACTTGTAGTTGGGAATTAGAACTACCTTTCCAGGTAAAATTTGAGATTCATGCCTCAGTCATTCATCCTTAGGGGTTTACCTGAGGCCTGTTTGAATAAAATGTGTGTCTAGGAGGACCTGCCTAAGTACTGGGGTTGGAGACTCACGACTCTCCCTGAGCCCTTAGGACTTGACCCAGCCGCCTCCGCCTCCCAGCTTTGCCCTGGGCTGTTCCCTCTGCCTGGAGCCCCCTCCCTGTTCCTCAGCCCCTCCTCAAGGCATGTCTCACCTGTCGCCTAACAGGATAACAGCTAACACTTGATACACGAACACTGCCTGCCAGGCACTGTTCCGAGATTTCGTGTGTAGTCATTTCATTGAATTCTCTCAGCAATCCTCTGACTAGGTATCATTATTATTCACATTTTGCAGATGAGTAAAATGAGGCACAGAGAGATAAGTAACTTATCCCGGGTTTCACTGCTAGTAAGTGGCAAACCTGGGGTTGCATTTGGGTCCACTTCTAAATACAGAAATTGACAGCTTGTTTTAAGGGAGGAGCATGGATCCGGTTCAAATCCTGGACTCACCGCTTAAAGCTGCATGAGTCTGGGAGGTGGGTTAGCCTAGCTGAGCCTCAATTTTCTTATCTTTAAAGTGGGTATACATCCAACATCGAACAGATGCTTCTGAGGTTTAAAAGAGAGAAACAGTGCCCATCATTCATGAATAAATAATAATAAATAATAAATACTAGTTCCCTTGACTTTGCCTCTTCTGACTTTAGAATCAATGAATTATATAGAATAGAATGGCAGATCTGGGAAGGATCTTAGCTATGACTTAATCCAATGCATTGACTGAAGGGCGAGGAAGTGACAGAACCTGTTCAAGGTGACATCCTAAGTTGGTGACAGTGATGGGTTGTGAGTTGCTTTCTCTAATACCTGTTGTCTCTAACAGAGTCCTTGTAGTAATAGAACTGCTGGTTTTTAGCTGGTTCTTGGTTTGTGGTTTCGGAAACCGAAATGTTCTTCAACAGAGACGTTCGAAAACCGAGGTACCATTGATTTCAGTAGGGATTCATATTTGATGTATATAAATTGTAGCATGCTCCATTCATCACTGGGTCTTCCCCTATGGCTCATGGGTCAAACCTGGCTACCACTTGTTTCTGTACGGGGCCATACATTAATAATGGTTTTTAAGTTTTTATTTAAATTTAAAAATGCAGTAAAATATGCATAGCGTAAAATTAACATCTTAACCATCTTAAGTGCATAGTTTAGTGGCACTGAATATGTTCACATTATATGTAATGACCACTACCATCCATCTCCAGAATTTCATCTTCCAAACCAAAAATTTGTGCCCATTAATAACTCCTTAATGGCCTCTCCACCGCTCGACCTTCTGCCCCACCTTGTGTGGAAGTCTAACACATAACCTGGAGAAGAGGGAAGCTGCTCTGATGGAAGTCGGGGTGGTGGTGGTGGGGGCAGAACCCTGCCTGCTCACTTTCCCTCCACTCCCCTGCAGTGTCTCCTCCGACATCCATGCAGAGCCCCCCAAGCTTCACAGACTATCATTTAACAACCACTCCTCTCCCAGGAGATACCTTCCCTCCTGCAGGATCCTAGGATCTGAAGCCGGTTGAGCAAGAGCAGACCCTCTCTGATGCTTGGATTTCAGCATGTGGTTCAGAAGGGGCTCCTGCTAGACACCAGGTGCAAAGAGGAAGCCTCAGGCCACACCTGACTGTCCTCAAGCCAGGCCACAAGATAGCAAACAGCCAGGTTTGTTCCAGGGCTCAGCCCCAAAGGCCTGGGGTGCTGCACCTCCATCTCCTTCCCTGCCTCGGACCCCGGGGCAGGAGTTCCCTGTCCTGTGGAACGTCTGGCTCTCAGGTCATGAGTCTCCTGTGAGAAGCATTGTGATTGTTATAATCACTGTGTTATCACCACCATCTCAGTTGTGCCTGTTGGACAGGCATCCTGGTTGCTGTTTCCAGACTGAGCCACAGGCCAGCCCCAGCCCATGGGGCCTGCCTACTACTTGGCTCTCCTCTGGCTGCCAGAGAAGCCCATGCAGGGAAGTTAAGGTGCTCAGGGGATAGGCCAGACCACACCCCACTATAGACTTGCAGGATTGCTCTATGCAGGTCTTCAGTGTGCATCTGGCCAGACCAGGCAGCAAAGCCCAGCCTCCTCTGGCCCTCTCCCTGAAGCAGTGGGGACAGGCCCAGAGGCTCCTGTTGCAGGCCCACTGGCCCTGGCACAGCCACTCTCACCCCTCCCAGGCCTTGGCCCCAGAGCTCAACCAGCAGATCCATCTCCATGCCTGATACTGCCCATTACATTTCTCCTACAATACTCTTGTCCTTTACAACTTGGCAGCACCTGTACTTTTGTTCTTGCCACCCAATTAAAATTGGTGGTTTAATGAAAACTACCCTGGGAAATCAGCAGAGAGGCAGTGGCCTCCTCTCCTTCCTGGGGGCTGAATGGTGCAGGCAAGCGGCGAACGTGGTGTCTGTGGGGTTGGTCTTGCCTTCACTTGCTTTGTAAGGAAACGAAGCGCCTATTCCTACCAGTGTCTGGGTTACACACTGAGAAGACAGTGAGAGACAAAAAGCCACAGAGCTGTCCTCTTCCCTACCCACTGGCCGGTGGGGTCTTGCCCCAGATGGACGGATTTTCCAGGTTGACTTTTGGACACCTGGCTTTGGCGGGCTGCTGAGACCTGCTGCTGCGGTGCCCTCGCCCCAGCCAGGGCAGCTGTCCTGACATCTGCTGCCTCCCCTTGGCCTTGCTTCGCCTGTTAAGCTTAGCACCTTGAGCCTCTAGGGTTGTCCTCTCCAGAGGCCAGCCCTGGACCTGAGACTCTCATTCCTGCCCCCCGACCCTGTCCTGAGCGTTGACCTGGCTTGTTCTCAACCCTTCACCCTGGACTTGAAGGAAGTGGCTGCTTTTTAAGTCCACATGTTGAATTCTTTCAATAACATAATTACATGAAAGCTTCTGGAATAACTCCAGGGCCTTTCTGTTAGTCAGCCCCCTGTGATGTGGAAACTGGGTGATAACTAAGCCACCTTCTCTGGAGAAAGGGAGGGTCAACCTGGACAAGAGCAAGTTTCCGCTTCTCATTTACGTTGTTTAAGGAACCAGGACTGGGTAGCTGCTGTTTGCCTCTCTCTCATGTGGGAGCCACTGTCCCCTTCTGTGTCCTCTGTCTTCCTGTCTGTCTGTCTCTTTGGCCAAGCCCTGACTCTCTCCACACTGCCAGCAGCAGGAATGCACACCTGAGTTCACAGACCTGCCTGACGGTCCCTCGAGCATGTGGCCATTTGCAAGCCCCTGCATTGAGCAGGGTTGGCTCTGAGCTGGGTTGCTGCCCTCCTGGTTAGAGGCTGCTGGCCTGGATTTTAAGAGCAGTGGAGGCTGGGGCTCTGATCATTCCTCGGGAGTCGCATCTCTTAGTATTTTGAGTGATGGGTTTCAGACATTCAGCTTAAGACTTGGCATTTCAGAATGTTAGGTCTCTGCATAGTTTAGCTTATCTACATTCCAGTTGACCTTTAGTCAATAAAAGATGGTCTTGGCTTCGCCACTGAGCGGATTCTGTTTTACAAGTCTGCTTTCCTTATGGGGGCTCAAGGGTTGAGTGACATGGTCCCTGCTTTAATGAGCCAAGACCATTCTTCTTGACCTCCTCTGACTCACGGGTCTTTGGGGGTGCTGTGTGAAAGCGAGAGGGTAGCACAGGCCACCAAACACCTTTCTCATGAAACTGTAAGAGGATTTGACAGTGTGTGTGACCTCATAATAATCTTAAATAAGAATGCATGGTACATACACTCTTCTTGACCAAGTCCTATCTTTCCAGTTCATCTTCAATCACTCTCCCGACCCCCACTTCCTTCACTTACCCCCAGAGCAACCCTGACAGGTGGGTATTATCATCTCAGTTTCACGAAGAAACTGAAAAAAGTAACTTCCCCAAGTTACTGGAGCAGTGATTTGAAACCAAGTCTCACTCAAGTTCTCTGATTCAAAGCCCCGATTCAGCCCTGCCTCTTGGGAGATTGCAAACATGTGATTCTCTGGCTACTCTCTTCATTAAGAAACCAACTTTTGTCTTGTGCCAATGCTCCTGTGCCCTTTGCTGCAGAGCCACTGGACGTTCAGCTTTGGTGGAGCTTAGGGTGGACCACCAGGGGCGCACTGCTTAAACACAAAAATAGAAGTAGGGTACCTCAGGCCTAAGAGGCTATGAAGACCACGCCCAATGATGCTGAAACCATGGCCTGTCTCACTTTGTCATACGGATCACGGTATAATTTTAGGATAAATGGTTAGAAACTCACCTCCATTTGCTGCTGCTCAAAAATGCTGTCATTAATATTTTAGTGGCTTAACAAATCATTTTTATTAACACCTTTCCTGTCAATGAAACAGCTTTTTCTGAGCGTTAAAGATATATATTTTCCTCCAAAAGACTCAATAAAGCTACTTATATGAAATTAAATATAGTCCTGGCCGATGTGGCTCAGTTGGTTGGGCTTTGTCCCATGCTCCAAAGGTTGCTGTGTTGATTCCTGGTCAGCGCACACGACTGGGTGGCAGTCTCAATCCCAGGTAGAAAGCTACTCTTTTTTTAAAAATATATCTTTATTGATTTCAGAGAGAGGAAGGGAGAGAGAGAGAGATAGAAACATCAATGATGAGAGAGTCACCGATCGGCTGCCTCCTGCACGCCCCTGACTGGGGATCGAGGCCACAACCTGGGCATGTGCCCTGACTGGGAATCGAACCTGGATCGCCTGGATCCTAGGTCAGTGCTCAACTGCTGAGCCACGCCCGGCGGGCGAAAGCTACTCTTATTAAAAGAAATATGACCTGGAAACATCTTTATTTGCCCTGCGTGATTCTCAAGATGGAGGATGTGAGGAGGCAGGCAAACTTGATGGGACCCATCTGTGGCTCTTAGCACATAATAATATTGAGAGCTAATATTTATTAAGCACCTACTGGATGCTCTCCCTCACTTCGAATGCATGAGGATTTTAAGTGATTTGCACTTTTATTCCTGTTGACAATTGGGTCACTCAGGAGGGAATGGCAGGGAGGGGTCTGAAGCAGGTCAGACTTGGCCTTGAAGCGCTATAACACCCACCCCATACTAACTGGGCTGTTGAAATGATTCTTCAAATAGCTTTTTTTTTCTTCTTCCCCCGACAGTGACATTTCTCCTTAGGATGGATCAGAGGCACAAATACAAGCCTGTGCATCTTCAAAGCCCAAGCTCTTTCCACCTCACTAGGTAGGCAGACTGCAAAGCCCAAGATCCAGAGCTGCCTCTTGGAAAGTTCCAGAAAAATGTGATTCTCCGCCCTGATAGCTGTTCAATGAAGACACTTTTTAGTAACTCACAGTTCCCTTCAACTCCCCCTGATTCCTGATCTATTATGATTGTTTTCTTAAAAAAAAAAAAGGCAAACGTTTATTAAGCACCAACTGTGTGTGAGGTTATCCCTTCTCCTCGCACCAACACAGGACGGTGAAGTGGGAGTGATATCCCCACACTGTCGCTGAAGAGGTGGAGGCCAGGGACTCTCTGCTTTGTTTGTGGAGACTCAAAATACCATAAGGAGAGGCAGCAGGTGGGTGGGCTGAGGAAGGGTGGCAGTTGGGAGTGGCCATGGAGACATCAGACCAAACCACAGCGTCTCATTTCACAGGTCAGGACACTGAGTGGGGTCCGGAGGTGAGGTGGCCGGTCCACCACCACACGGAAAGTAGGCAGAGAGGGGACCAGACAGAGGCTGCTCTGCGCTGTAGAGTAGCGTATTTCCACCTCGGCACTACTGATTTTAGGTGGAA
>NW_015504423.1:1818249-1841115 GCF_001595765.1 Miniopterus natalensis | reverse complement strand
TTTTTTTTTTTTTTTTTTGTCTGGGAAACTCTTTATTTCATCATCTATTTTGAATGATAGCCTTGCTGGATAGAGCAGTTTTGGTTCCAGATCCTTGTTTGCATTACCTTGAATATTTCATGTCATTCCCTTCTGGCCTGTAGATTTTCTGGTGAGAAATCAGTGGACAGCTTTATGGGAGCTCCTTTGTAGGTAACAGACTGCTTTTCTCTTGTTGCCTTTAAGATTCTCTCTTTGTGTTGCATTTTTGGCATTTTAATTATAATGTGTCTGGGTGTGGGCCTCTTTGGGTTCACCTTGCTTGGGACTCTCTATGTCTCCTGAACTTGTGTATGACTTTTTCCTTCCTCAGGAGAGGAAAGTTTTAAGGCATTATTTCTTCAAACAGATCCTTTATTCCTTGTATCCCTATAATGTGCATTTTGTTACTCTTGATGTTGTCCCAAGGTCACTTAGACTTTTCCTATTTAAAAAACTTTTTTTTTTCTTTTTGATATTCTGCTTGGATCCTTACAACTATCTTTTCCTCTGATTCATTGTTTCAATGTTCTGCTTCATCTAACCTGCTGTTAAATCATTCTAGCATATTCTTCATTTCATATATTGTATTCTTTATTATATTCTTATGGTTTTTGTCCTTTTTAATGCTTACTATTGCTTTGTAGAAGTTCTCACTGAGATCATCCATTCTTCCCGTAGGTCCTTGAGCATCCTTATAACCATTGTTTTAAATTCTGTATATTGTATTTTGATTACTTCTATTTCACTCATTTTATTCATTTTCTAAAAATGCTTCTTGCCCTTTTATTTGAAGCATTTTTATTTGTCTTTCAATTTTGTCTCTGTGTATTACATTGATCTGCTGTGACTCCCAAACTTTTTATAATGGCTATGTAATATAGATGTCTTGTTGGGCTCAGTGGTATAATCTTCCAAGTCACCTGAGCTCCTGAGCTCCATGCCCCAGTAATGTTTTTATGGGTTAGGTGAAATTCTTCTTGTAGTTGAATTTTGAGTCCTGTTGGTTCTCTAGTGCATGTAGTTAATTCTTCAGGCTGGGTGCTTATAAATGTAAACCTTGATCACTGTATATAAGATGCCATGCAGGAGCTGCTCCTAAAGGCAGAGTTGTTCCTAGTAGAGTCTGTTTCCTGTTGGAATTGCCCACTGGGTGTGCCATTTGTGTGTACAGTCTGGTCAAGCTCTGGTGTGGTCTATAGCCCATCACTGATTGTGGTGATTCTTAGTCCACCTGGGTGGGGTTCAGGTACATGCCAATGTCAGATGTGTGTAACCAGCCCATGGGCTACCTGTCTGGGGCTATCATGCTGTTCACTGTTTGTGTATTTGTCAACAGGACCTGGGTGTGTATGGAAGGAGCCAATCTGTGTAAAAGGTTCAGTTTCAGCTTAGAGCTGGGGAAGATTTTTGAAAGACAAGGCTCCCTGAGGTTCTGCCTCTGTCAGACCCTACCTTCCCCTGAGGTTGCCTAGTTTTTCTCCAGAGCCTTCAAGACAAAAAAAAACCAACCCTGTAGAATGAGCCCTGGCTAGCTGATTTTCACCGCCCCTTCCCAGATTGTGAGCGTATTATGGCAGGGCAATCAGTGTCTGGGGGACAGCACTAGTGTGTACCCTACTTTGAGATCATATAGTCAGACACTCTAAGAGGGGAAAATGGCCCCTGATTCAAATGCAGATCTCTCAGTCTTGTTAGAGTCTTTAACTCAAGTATTATCTAGGGGTGCTTGTTGCAGGTTCAGGTTGGGTACAACTAAACATTCCCTCTGTAGGGCTAAGCTCAGTCACTCAGAGTTCAGGTGGATAGATCAAGAATCTTCTATTGGAGATGATGCTCGCCCAGCAAGAGGGGACCAAGCATTTATCCTGGTTCAGGACAATAGCCTCTAAGGGTCTCACACATTGAATGTCCCAATTCTGAGCCACTCTTCCTTTCCTCACAGAACTGAATCCGGCAGGGTAAGTATCCAAGACTTGGCAGGCCTATTACAAACAGTCTCCTGTTAGGATGGTGCCCACAACCATGCAAGAATGGAATGGGCACTTCTTCCCTTCCTGGGGTAGCCAGCCTAAACTTGAAGAAGAGATTTGATTTTCCCCCACCAATGTAGCCCCCACCCAGCATCTGGTTCTCAATCAATCAATAGCTTCCCTGGGAGATGCAATCAGAAATCCCAGCTCTGCACAGCACTCTTGTACCTCTTCAATGTTAATTCAGCAGGACAGAGCCAACCAAGTAATTCAACAGGTGGAGGAGGGAAACTGTCTTTGCACTCAAGATGGGGGTGACTGGCTCTTCTTTCCCAAACTACACAGTTTAGTCACTGTCCAGGTCTCTCCCAAAAGCCTTTCCAGGAAAAGAAGTCCCCTTAAAATCACTGCTGGGTGCCATCAACAGACTTCTCAGCATGAAATAAGTATGGCAGCTTTGCCCCTCCAGGAACTGGAGTCTGGAGTGAACCCAGGCTGGTGTTATAACAATAGGAATGCTTGTTCCTGGGAATGTGGGGTCTGGGTCTTCAGGTGGACTGAATCCACACTGATATTTACCATCAGATGCCACATAACCTCCTTTTTCCACCTCTCTTGCCCTGGGTTGGGGATCTCTGTTTGGGTTGAGACCCTATGCTCCTGGTGGTAGGGAACTTTAGAGTCACTATATCTTACTGGCTTCTCAGCTGTTGCTGCACCTGAGTATGGGGAATAGCCCTTTCCACATCCCTGCCCTTCCTACCAGTCTTTTTGTGGCTTTTTCTGTAGGTTCATAGTTATAATACCCCTGTTCAGCTAGCTTTCAGTTGTTTGTTCAAGTACATTGCTCTATAATTTAGCTGTAAATACTGTTTGGTTATGGAGCAGGTGGGTGTAGTTTTCACCTGCCCAGCAGCTTTATTGGAATCTCTCCAGAGAAACACTTCTTATTGCTAAATTCTTAACCTTCTTCTGCCAGTCTTTCAACACTGATGATGTTAATCTGCTTTTTATGACAAATTGATAGCTTCTTCTCTGCCATAGCCTCAAGAATACTTACTTTAGGTGGGCTAAATGATTTTAATTATAGTCTTTCAGTTTCCCAAAAGCCAACCTTAACAGCCTTTACAAGTTACTTCCAATTTGTCTCCCACTCCAATGTTTCACCAAATAGAAGAGGAGGTATGGTCAATTTTACCAAAATAAAGGAGGTCATATGATATTACTATAAGCAATTTTGTGCCAAAAAAATTGGATAACCTAGAAGACGAAAGATTAATCTAGAAAGCATAAATTAGAGATATGGACAAAATCCTAGAAACACAAATACCCAGACTTAATCTTGGCAGAGTAACCATGGAATGGATTTACATCTAAAATACTTTGCAATCAACTTGAAAAACCAGGTGAAGTTCAGCTGATTGGACATATTATATCTAAAGAACATTACAGAAACCACAAAAAGACTGGTAACAGGATGGGGAGCTGGTGCAGTGGACCTCAGACCTCAGCCCAAGTGATATCCCCTTCAAAACCCCCTTCTCTTGGAAGTGTGAGGTCTTATCTCTGTACAGGGATTCCCAAACCCAGAGCAGCACAGATGGGAAGAAGAGCCCGCATAGCATGGGACAGAGGGAACCAGGGGAATTCTGTCTGCCTGGGAGACTGGGGCTACATATTCCCAGTGAGAGACTGCTCTTATTATTAGCAGCCCCGGCTGGAGAGTTTCACCCTGGGCTGTGACTACTGGAAAGGCTGTGCTGCTGTATTTGTGTCCAGCAGAGAGGCCTGGGCTGCATCCAGCAGTGACTTTGACAGACCCTCTCCTTTCTTGAAAGGCTTTGGGCAGAATCCCATTTAGTGACTGAAGTGTTTGTCATGGGGAAAGGGGAAAGAACCCACTTTGAGTGTGGGGTTGGAACCTGTCTTCTCACCTGTGGAGCCTCTCCACCTTCTCCCTTATTCTGGGTTGGTGGCACAGGGTAGCAGCACAGATCAGAGATTTTGAGCAAGCACTAAGGAGAATTTGGAGCACAAGTGGAGCTGGGTATTTTGGCCATCACCTAGCTGAGAGCAGCCATGCACAGAGATCATAGTCCTGTGTTGGGTCAATATTCTAACCCATCTCACTTGGACTGGTGGCATGAAGGCACAGAAATTATTGGACTGTATCCCCTGGGGAGGCTTCTATTGGTGATACAGTCTGAGATTGCTGGGCTCTGTGACTGCATGGTGGGAAGGTTGACCTGAGCTCCCTGTGAATTCCCCCAAGTAGCTACAGGAAGGAGGCTCAAAACCCATCTCCCACTCCTGTAGGCTGAAAACACCATCCACAACAAAAGACTGATTGGTTCAGCACTGTGGAGTTCCAGATATCCCCACTGGACACAGTTGTGTGGGGAATAGGAGAACAGATCACAGCAGGACGTTATAAATGTGAGACCCTTAGAAGTTCTGTAAAGTGTTGGAATGGGAGGAAGTGCTTAATCCCTTTTTCAGGGTGGGTTCTGCAACATTCTCCACCAAATCAATCTTTTGAGTGACACCACCTTAGCCCAGGGGAGCTGAAACTGCTCTTGCAGTAAAGACTTCAGGCTCTACCCAACCTGAATCTGCATCAAACCCCATCGGGGGAATTAGAGGTGAAGTCTCTGGTAGAGACTGAGTAGTTTGGTTTTGAAGCAGAAACTAATTTTCCCACATTGAGTGCCTGACTATATAACCTCCAAGAAGAGGGTCCACTAGCCTGAGCTAGGCTAGCCTGGTTCCATTTTACAGATTCTTCAGAGGGCTCCGGAGGAATACCAGGAAACCTCAGGGAGGAGGCAGAGTAGCTGACAGGTGGAGGCAGAAATTAAAGAGCCAGGGTCCAACTACATATCTACTCCCATCTCTAAGCTAAGAGAAGCCAACCCATTTACACAAATTGGTCTGTCCCAAGAACACACAGGTCTAGAAGACACAAACATTGAACAGAATTGTAACTACACATAGGCAGCCCAAGGATAGTTACGCATAATATCTGACAGCTACCTGCAGCTAAAACCCACCCAAAACACCCAGAATCAACACAATGAGTGATGGGCCTCAGACCACACCTCAACTGCAAAAAGGTGGATCTTGACAGGCTCCAGACTCTGCTAGGAACAACCCCACCATCAGTGGCAACCCCAGCACAGCACCTAAGGCATGGTAATAAAGGTGTCTTTCTATAGACACCTAGCCTGAAGGGTTAACAATTGTCCCACTGAGCCCTTTAAGACACCCCAAGAGTGCACCTGTACAGCAGTTTGCATTCCAGGCTGGGGTTGAGCCTCATAAGGGTTGATCACAGCCAGCCTAAGGATTGATCAACTATGAAAGGGCCATCAGCAATCAAGACCCAATTACAACAGGAGGGTCCAAACATCCCACAAAAGAGACATTCCCTGAGAACCCAGCTCAGGAGATGAAGGAGACTGCACCACTGCAAGCCACAGAACACTTACTACAGAATGCCACCCCACTAAGACTGGGAGTATAGCAGTGCTATCTAAAACAGAAACAAACACGAAGATACAACCACATTTGGGAAACAAAGAAACAGTTCAAACAAAAGAACAGGAGCCTCCAGGAAAAGAGGTAAATGAAATAGAGGCCAACAATTTATCAGATAGAGAGTTTAAGTAATGAATATAAGGTTATGCATAAGGAACTTAGTGAGAAAAATAACATCATGAAAAAGGATATAGAAACTATGAAAAAAACAAACAAACATAAAAAAAGCAGAAATGAAGAATGCCATATCTAAAATACAAAATTTACTAGAAAGAGTAGTCAGTAGGCTAGATGAGGCAGAGGATCTAATTAGTAAATTAGAAGACAAAATTGAAAGAAATCACACAATCAGAACAGAAAAAAAGACCAAATAATTAAAAAGCAAGAGGATAGTTAAAGGGAATGTTGGGACAATGTGAAATGTCACAATATCCACATCATAGGGTTTCAGAAGGAGAAGAAAATGAGCATGTGATAGAGATCCTGTTGGAAGAAGTAATAACAGAAAACTTCCCTATCCTGGTAAATGAAAAGATCACAAAAGTTCAGGAAACACAGATTCCAGAACAAGATAAACACAAAGAGATCCACATGAAGACACATCAAAATAAATATGGCCAAGATTAATCAGAAAGAGAATCTTAAGGGTGGCAAGAGAGAAACAGTCAGTTACCTACAAGGGAGTTCCCATAAGACTGTCAGCTGATCTCTCAACAATAACACTTCAGGTTAGTGGGGACTGAATAAGGTATTCCAAGTAATTAAAAAGAAGCACCTAAAACCAGGATGGCTCTATCCAGCAAGGTTATCATTTAAAATGAAAAATGAAATAAAGAGCTTCCCAGACAAAAGAAGACTAACGGAGTTTATAACCACCAAATTAACATTGCAAGAAATGCTAAAAAAACAGCTTTAAGAAGAAAAAGAAAAATATATAGAGAGGAACATAAGCATAATAAATGGCAATAAATAAGTACCTATCAATAACTTTAGATGTAAATGGATTAAATGCTCCAATCAAAAGACATGGGGTAAGAAAACTGAATGGATAAAAAAAGTGACCCAAATATACGTTGTCTACAAGGGACCCACTTAGAACAAAAGACTCACACAGGTTGAAAGTGAAGGGATGAAAAAAATTATTTCATGCAAATGGAAAAAGATAAATCAACAACCTGGGGTAGGAATACTTATATCTGACAAAACAGACTTCAAAGCAAAGGGCATACAAGAGATAAGAAGTCACTATATAATAATAATGAGATGTATCCAACAAGAGAATATAACCCTTATGAATGAATCTGCACCCTACATAGGAGCACCTAAATAAATAAAACAATTATGGTGGACTTTAAAGGAGAGATTGACAGAAATAAAATCACAACAGGGAACTTTAACACCACACTCTCATCAATGGATAGATATTTCAGACCAAAAAACATCAACAAGGAAACAAGGACCTTAAATGACACACTAGATCAGATAGATTAAATTGAAATGTATAGAACATTTCATCTGAAAGCAGCAGAATATGCATTCTTCTCAAGTGCATGTGGAACATTTTCAAAGATAGGCAACATGTTAGGACACAAAAGAAGTCTCAATTGTTATACCCAGCTTTCATGAGACTAATTCATACTGAGACTGAATTTCCCATTTGGAGATTTATTAGCTGGCAAATGCCAGCGGGCTCCTGCTCTAAATAAACTCACAGCCCCAAACAATCTTCACAGGGAGAATATAAAGGCAAAAGCCACATCCTTGTTGGCTGGAGAGGGGACCAGTGAAGTGGTATACAGAAGCTAAGATAAGCATTAACTGATCTACGATTAGTTGCTTCCTGGAATATGTGGGTGGAAATATTTTACAAAGTGTGAGGGAAGGGGAGGAGGTCATTCTTTCTACGTGATGAATTTTTCTCTAGCTTATCTACAGGATGACGGTTGTAAGGGTAGAAGGATGGGAGTGCTACACTTCAGTGAGTAGAAGAATGGGAGTGCTACGCTTCAATGGGTAGAAGGATGAAAGTGCTATACTTCACAATAAGTTTAAGAAGATTGAAATAATAACTAGCATTTTCTCTGACTAAAATGTCATGAAACTAGAAATCAGCCTTAATAAGAAATAGGATGTTATTAAACAATAAATGAGAAGAAAAAAAAATTATCTGCAAACAAATGAAATGAACAAGGGGGAGGTTCATAGCATTATAGGCCTACCTCAAGAAGCAACAATATATTCTAGTAAACTATCTGATCCTACACCTAAAAGAATTGGAAAAAGAATAACAGGAAAAGCCCAGGGAAAGGAGAAGGAAGGAAATAAAAATTACAATAAAGATAAATGACAAAGATACTAGAAAAACAATACAAAAGACCAATAAAAACAAGAGCTGGTTCTTTGAAAAGGTAAACAAGATTGATGAATCTTTAACTAAATTCATCCAGAAACAGAGAAAGGACCCAAATAAATAAAATCAGAAATCACCAAGGCAAAGAAACAACTGGCACGAAAAAAATTCAAAGGATTGTAAGAAAACATTATGACCAACTATATGCCAACTAGCTGTACAACTTGGATAAAACAGACAAATGCCTAGAAAAATACAACCTTCCAAAACTCAATCAGGGAATATCAGAAAACCTGAATACAGCAATAACAACTGATGAAATTGAAGGAGTTATTATAAACTCCCAGCACACAGAAACTGTAGTTTGAATGGCTTCACAGGAAAATTTTACCAAACATCCAAAGAAGAGCTAACATTTATCCTCAAACTATTTCAAAAAATTCAAGAGGAAAAAAGATTTTCATGCTCTTTTTATGATGCCAGCATAATCCTAATTTCAAAACCAGGTACAGACACTACGAAGAAAGAAAATTACGGGCTAATATCTCTGATGAACATAGATGCTAAAATCCTCAACAAAATATTAGCATATCATATTCAGCAATAGATTTAAAATATCATACACCATGACCAAGAGGGGTTTGTTCTGGGGATGCAAGATGGGCACAATATTTGCAAATCATTAAATGTGATACATCACATAAACAAAACGAAGAATAAATATCACATGGTCATATCAACAGATGCAGAAAAAGTATTTGATTTATCCAGCATCTATTTTTTTAAAAATATATCTTTATTGATTTCAGAGTAGAAAAGGAGAGGGAGAGAGAACAGAAACATGAATGGCATTTTTATACACCAATAATGAACTCTCAGAAAGAGAAACTAAAAAAATCTCATTTACCATTGCAAGATAAAAATAAGCTACCTTGGAATGAACTTTACCTAGAATATAAAAGACCTGTACTCAGAAAACTACAGGACACTGAAAAAAGAACTAGAGGAAGATATAAACAAATGGGAGAATATGCCATGCTCATAGGATGGAGGAATTAACAACATTAAAATGTTCATAATATCCAAAGGAACATACAGATCCAACACAATACCTAGTAAATTACCAAGGCATATATTCACAGATGTACGACAAATCTTCCAAAACTTTGTATGGAACCAAAAAAACCGCAAATAGCCACAGCAATCTTGAAAAAGAAAAACAAAGTTGGAGATCTCACAGAGCCAGATGTCAACTTACACTACAAAGCATGTGTTCAAAACAGCCTGATACTGGCACAAGAACAGACATATACATCAATGAAACAGAATAGAGACCTTAGAAATCTACCCACATCATTATGATCAATAACTATTTGACAAAGGAGGCAAGAGCATATAGTGGAATAAAGACAGTTTCTTCAATAAATAGTGGAGAGAAAATTGGACAAGTATATGCAAAAAAATGAAACTAGATCACCAATTTATACTGTATAGAAGAATAAACTCAAAATGGATAAAAAACTTATATGTGAGTGATGAAATCATAAATAGTCCAGAAGAAAACATAGGCAGCATACTGTCACATATCCTTCATACCAGAAGTTTTACCAGTACATCTAGGACAAGAGAAGCAAAAGAGAAAATAAACAAATTAGACTACATCAAAATAAAAAGCTTCTGTACAGCAAAAGAAATAATCAACAAAACCAAAAGGAGGGAGCTCACAGTGTGGGAGAACATATTTGCCAATGACACATCTGATTAGGGGTTAGTTTCTAAAATATGTCTAGAACTAAAAAAACTCTACCAAAGGAAGACAAATAACCCAAATAAAAAATGGGCAGAGGACCTGAATAGACACTTCTCCAAAGAAGATATACAGATGGTCAAGAGACATATGAAAAAAGTGCTCAAAGTCAATAATCTTCAGAGAGATGCATATTAAAACAACAAAGAAGTATCACTTCACACCTGTCAGAATGATTAGCATCAACAAATCAACAAATGACATGTGCTGGTGAGGATTTGGAGAAAAGGGAACCCTAGTACACTGCTGGTGGGAATGCAGATTGGTATGGCCACTACGGAAAACAGTATGGAGTTTCCTCAAAAAATTAAAATGGCCAGCCAGGCATGGCTCAGTGTTGGACATTGACCTAGGATCCAGGAGATCATGGTTCAATTCCCAGTCAGGGCACATGCCTGGGTTGTGCGCTTGATCCTCGGTTGGGGGCATGCATGAAGCAGCCGATTAATGACAACTCTCTCATCACTGATGTTTCTATCTCTCTCCTCTCCCTTCCTCTCTCTGAAACCAATAAATATTAAAAAAATTAAAATTGGACTACTTTTTGACCTGGCAATCCCACTTCTAGGAATATAGCCTAAGAAGCCTGAAACACTAATTAGAAAGAATATATGCACCCTATGTTCACAGCAGTGCAATTTACAACAGCTAAGATCTGGAAACAGCCCAAGTGCCCATCAGTAGGTGAGCAGGTAAAAAAGATGTTGTACATTTACACCATGGAATACTATGCAGCTGTAAAAAAGCAGGATCTCTTACCCTTTAGGACAGCATAGATGTAACTGGCGAGTTTTATGCTAAGTGAAATAAGCCAGGCAGAGAAAGACAAGTGTCACATGATCTCATCTATAATTGGAATCTAATGAACATAATAAACTGATAAACAGAATAAGTCTAGAGGCATGGAACAGACTGACATTTTTCAGAAGGGAGAGATGGGGAGACAAGAAGGGTTTCACCAAAAAAATCATATAGATATATGCATAACCGAAGAACACAATTATAGTATGGTAAAGGCCTGGGGTGGGGCAGGGGTTGGAAGGATTGGGGGTAAAGTGGGGGAATATTGGGAGACATCTGTAACTGTCATCAATAAAATAGAATAAAATAAATAAACTTACCTTGCATCATAAACAAAAATGAACTTGAAATAAATTAAAAACTTTAAATTTATCTAAAATTATAAAACTTTTGGTGGAAAACCTTCATGATGTTGGATTTGGTAATAATTTTTTGGATATGCCACTAAAATTGTAGGTAAAACACCAAAACAATTTGCTTTGTCAAAATTTAAAAATCGGTTACCTCAAATAGCACTGTCAACAGAGAGAAAAGGCAATCTATGAAATGGGAGAAAATATTTGCAAATTATATATATGATAAGAGGTTACTATCCAAAATATATAAAGAATTGCTATAACTTGTTAAAATAAAAACAAAGAGATCAGCCTTAAAAATTCTCCGAGTAGACAAAACCAGTTTGGTACTACAAGGACAACTTAACTCAGCTTATTTCACCTGAATGATTTCTTTTTCCCAAAATTGGTATAAGACAACCACTTACCAATTCCTGTTATTTAAAAAAATTATACTATTATAACAATTATTATCACTAGTAAGAATAAATAGTCACTACTTTTTCACTGTGTAAGTAATTATATGCCACTAAGACTCCATGCTCTGGTTTGAGTGCTGTGGGTGCCCAAACTGTCTTTTTAGTGTATTCATAGTAAACTTTTACTAATTACTATTCTTGTGAGATATCAGTTTTACTTCTGTTACAGTAGTCTCCCTTACCCTCAGCTTTCCCTGTTTCCAGTTAATGGTGGTCAACTGTGGTCAGAAAATATTAAATAGAAAATTCCAAAAATAAAAAAGTTGTCTTATGTTGTGAACTGCTCTGAGTAAGCTTGATTAAATTTTGTGAACTGCTCTGAGTAAGCTTGATTAAATTTTGTGCTGTCCTATCTAGTATGTGACTCATCCCTTTGTCTAGTGTTCCATGTGGTATATGCTCCTTGCCCATTAGTCACTCAGTATTTGTCTGTTATCAGATTGTCCTGGTATCAAAGTGCTTATGTTCAAGTGATCCTTATTCTACTTAACAATGGCCCCAAAGAATAAGAATTTTGATGCTAAGTAATGGTTATAATGATGCTCCAACAACTTAGAACTATAAGCAACTTAATGAGAACTATAAAGAACTTATTGGAAACTATATCAACATGAGAAACCACAAATAAAAATCAAAATTATATGCATATATGCACAACCCAAGGACATGAACAATGGTGGGGAGAGGGACTGGGGAGGGGGAAGGGACAGGATGGAACGGGTCATTGGGGAGAAAAAAGGGACGTCTGTAATATTTTAAACAAAAATAAAATTAAAAAAAAAAAGGAAATGAAGAAAGACATAGCTGAAATAAAGAATGCCCTGGAAGAAATCAACATATTAGAAGAAGATGAGGACCATATAAGTGAATTAGAAGATAAGGTAGGAAAAAACCCATCCAGACAGCAACAATTAGAAAAAAAATTAAAAATCAGGAGGATAGTTTAAGGGAGCTTTAGGAAAACATGAAATGTAATAACATCTATCATAGGGGTTCCAGAAAGAGAAGATTCTGAGCAAGAACTAGAAAACATCTTTGAATAAATAATAACAGAAAACTTTCCTAAGCTATTGAAGGAAAAAGTCACTCAAGTTCAGGAAACAAAGAGTTCTAATCAAGATGAATCCCAAAAGACCCACAACTACACTCATAATTATAATGGCAAATGTTAAAGACAAAGGAAGAATTTTAAAGACAGCAAGAGAGAGATAGAAAGTTACCTACAAGGGAGATCCCTTTAGACTGTCAGTATGTATCTCATTAGAAACACTGCAGGCCAAAGGTAGTGGCATGAAGTGTACAAAGTAATGAAAAGCAAGGCTAATGTATTCTGCAAGGCTATAATTCAAAATATAAGGTAAAATAAAGAGTTTCACAGACAAAAATGAAGGTTAAAGGAGTGTATAATATACACACAAATACACACATATATATGTATATATATGTATATTGTGTGTCTGTGTGTGTTCCTCAGCCTAGTATATTTATTCCATTGCTTTTCAGAGAGAGTGGAAGAGAGAGAGAGAGAAAAAAATTGAATAATATTGGCCTTGTAGAAATAGCTTGGAAGTGTTTCTTCCTCTTGGATTTTTGAAATAGTTTGAGGAGGACACATGCTGTTTCATCTCTGAAAGTTTGTTGAAACCCCCCTATGAAGCCATCCAAGTCAGGTCTTTTGTTTGCTGGGAGTTCTTTAATAGCTACTTTAATTTAATTGATTGTTATTGGCATATTCTGGCTTTTTGATTCTTCCTGGTAGTTTTGTAACATTGTAATTTTCTATGAATTTGTTCATTTTATATAGGTTGTATAGGTAGTTTGCGTATAGTTGTTTATGGCATTTTCTTACAATTCTATGTATTTCTGTTGGGTTCATTGTTACTGCATTGTTAATGCAGCATTTCATCCATTTCCATTTACAGTTTCATTTCTGATTTTGTTTATTTGCCTCCTCTGTGTTTCTTGATGAGTCTGGCCAAAGGTTCATCAATCTTGCTTATTTTTTCAAAGTTCTTAGTGTCATTGATCTTTTTTATTGTTTTTTAGTCTCTATCATTTATTTCTGCTCTAATCTTTATATTTTCCATCCTTTTAGTCTCAGCTTTTCTTTTTCTAAGTCCTTAAGTTGTATGGTTAGTTAATTCATTAAAATGTTGATCTTCGTTTTGAGGTAGGCCTGTAGTATTATGAACTTTCCTGTCAGGACTACTTTCACTCTGTCCCATAGATTTTGAGCTGTGTGTGTATTCATTTTCATTTGTTTCCAGGAAGTTCTCTTTGATCTCTTTGGTAACCCATTCATTGTTTAATAACATGCTATTTAGCCTCCATGTGTTTGAATGTTTTTGAGTATTTATATTGTAGATTAATTCTAGTTTCATGCCATTGTGATCTGAGAAGATGGTTGATATGATTTCAGTTTTCTTAAACTTGTAGAGACTTATTTTGTGTCTTAACATGTGGTCTATTTTTCTGAATGTTCCATGTGCATTTGAGAAGCCTGTATATTCTGTAGCTTTTGAGTAAAAGCTTTTGTTTTGTAAATGTCAGTTATTTCTATCTGATCTAGTGTGTTATTTTGGATCACTGTGGTTTTGCTCATTTTTTGTCTAGATCCATCCAATGTCAGTGCAGTGTTAAAGGTCCCTACTATGATTATATTGTTGTAAATCCTCACTTAAAGTCCTGCAAGAGTTTGTTATATGCTTAGGTGCTCTGTGTTGGGTACATATATGTTTATTGGGGTTATATCTTCAAGGTGGATTGATCCCTTCAGTATTATGCAGTGTCCTTCTTTGTCTCTTGTTATGGTCTTCATTTTGAAGACTATTTTGTCAGATATAAGTATCACTACCCCACTTTTTTTTTTTTTTTTCATTTCCATTTGCATGAACAAATTTTTTTCCATCTCTTCACTCTTACCCTGTGTGAGTCTTTTGTTCTGAGGTGGGTCTCTTGTAGACAGCATATATATGAGTCATGTTTTCTTATCCATTCAGCTACCCTATGTCTTTTTAATGCAGCATTTCATCCATTTCCATTTACAGTTATCATTGATAGGTATTTATTTATTGCCTTTTTTTTTTTTTATGCTGTGTTTCTCTTTTTCTATTTTCTTCTTCTTACACCAGTGCCTTTAGCATTCCTTGCAGTGCTAGTTTGTGTAATATGCTCCTTTAGTTATGGCTGGCTTGGCTCAGTGGTTAGATTATTAACCCTTGGACTGAAGGGCACATACCTTGGTTGCAGGCTCAATCCTTGGCCCTGGTTGGAGTATGTGAGGGGAGGCAACAAATCGATATGTCACATGACCGGGTTGCAGACTGCAGCTGATCAATGACTCTCATCATTGATGTTTCTATTTCTCTCCCTGTCCTTTCCTCTCTCTGAAATCAATAAAGATATATTTTAAAAAAAGAAAAGAAAAACAAAGGAAGAAATGAACAAATGACACTACATCAAAATAAAAAGCTTCTGAACACCATCAAAATGAAAAGGGAACCCACTGTTGGCAAGAACATATTTGCAAAAGGTACATCTGATAGGGATTACTTTTCAAAATAAATAAAGAATTCATACAACTCAACAAAAGGAAGACAATCCAATTAAGAAATAGGCAGAAGACCTAAATAGACACTTCTCTAAAGAGGGGTTACTAATTGCCGAGAGAAAGATATGAAAACAATGCTCAATGTTACTAATCATCAGAGAGATGAGAATTAAAATAATAATGAGATACCACCTTACACCTGCCACAATGGCAGAGTAGGTGGATATTTCTTGATGAGCTGCATCCAACCTACTCTTTATTCTTTCCTGTCTATTCTTTGTTTCATAAATGTTACTCTTCATTTTTGACTGGTTATTTTTTATACTTGCTACATTCTTTTTCATACTGTTGAGCATTCTTTTGATGATTACTTTGAACTCTGTTTCTGACAAACTGCTTGCCTTAATTTCATTTAGCTCTTTTTCTGGAGATTCCTCCTGGTCTTTCATTTGGGGCCTGTTTGTCTCCCCATTTAGGTTGTCACTGTGTTTCTACTTATTTAATAGAACTGGTATGACTGTGAGTCTTGGCAGTGAGGCCTTCTTCAGTAAGTGTTCTGTGGGACCCAGTGGTGCAGTCTCCTTTATCACCTTAGTTGAGTGCTCTAGGAATCTCTATTGTGTTGGTTATGTGGGCACTAGTATTCCTATTGGGTTTTAATTGCTGTTGTCTCATTCACATGTGTGCTTGACCCTCAGGCTGGCTCACTGTAAGATTCATCTCTGAATTCATTTATTAAATTGAGTAGTTCTTTGGTGGAGTCTTTAGGGTTTTCTATATACAATATCATGCCATCTTCAAATAATTACAGTTTTATTTCCTTCATTTCATTTGGATGACTTTTATGTTTTCTTCTTGCCTGATGGCTATGGCTAGGATTTCCAGTACTGTGTTGAATAAGAGTGGTGAAAGGGGAGGCCCTTGTCTTGTTCTTGCTTTTAGGAGAAATGGTTTTAGTTTTTGCTCCCTGAGTATGATGTTGGCTGTAGGTTTGTCATATATGACCTTTATTAGGTTGAGATATGATCCCTTTATCCCCAATTTGCTGAGAATTTTTATCAAAAATGGGTGTTGGATTCTGTTGAATGCTTTTCCTGCATCTATTGATATGATCATGTGATTTTTGCCTTTCAATTTGTTTATGTTATGTTTCACATTTGTTGATTTGGGAATATTATACCAGCCTTGCATCCCTGGAATAAATCCCACTTGGCCATGGTGTATGACATTTTTAATATATTGTTGGATCCGATTTGCTAATAACTGTACAGAAAACAAATTTTTAATTTTTCCTGATAACTTTTAAGGAGGCTTGAGAAGAGAGAGGGGAAATATCAGGCTTAAGCAACTTCAGCTGCTTGCATTTTAAATCTCACTTTTTTCCCATTACTTTACCCTTGTTTCCATTGCTAATTACCCAGGAGGATAACCTGTTGAGACTCTCAATGAAAGTTTTAAAGACTGAGAATGAGCTGTGGCAGCAAAGAAAGTCTTGGCCTAATTTAAGGAATTATACATGTAACACCCCAAAGAGTGTTCAAATGAAAGAAAGAGAACACAGAAACAGAAGATGACATGTGGTATGACAAGAATGAAGTTGTCAAAATTGATGTAATCAATGCTTTAGATAGAGGACCTGGAATTATAGAATGAGAAGAGAAATGGTTGGGGTGGGGGGGGAGCGGCCTTACAAATGCTCTGAGGATGGATATACTCAGGCATAGAGTGAAATAGAAAGGGAAAGTGTGATTGTTTCATGGATGTGTTTAACATGCCTTGAGGATGGACTTACCCATGACCAGGGCATTGGCTAGATTGCCCCAGTGATGGATTTATCTGACTCAGAAAGGATACTCATGGTCATACTAGCAGAGAGAGAAATACAAAGGAAAAGTGCATTTGGGCCATGGACCAGTTTAGCCAAATACACTAGGGATAGACTTATCCCACTCAGACAGGGGTCTCAACTCTGTGATGTCCAAATAAAGAGAAGGAAAGGGGTCCCTTCAAAAGTCAGGAATTTTCAGGTTTTGACTCACTGGACTCTATAGCCCAAGGTGTCAACAGGAAAGAGTTGTGTGAGTGAGTGATCCCATGTTCAGAGGTCAGCCTTACATCCTATCTCAGAATTGATATAGCACATTTTGACAAAGGACTTAGTCCAGGCTGACAGGTAGTTTTCCCTATACCAACTATGAGAAGTTATAGGAGGATGAGTTGGAGAGGGAGAATAAGAAAGAAAAACAACTCCAAGCTCTACATTGGGTGCCAAACTGTTACTGAATGGGGGCTTAGGCCTCGAGTGGGTCTGCTTCAGATCACCTTGAAGTGTGTGGGTTCTTGACTTCCTTCAGGAAAGGGTCCAGGTGATTTTGAGACTATGTTTGTGAAAGCTAGGGACAGTAAAACAAAGTAAGAACTTAGGGTAGAAGAATCAACAGGAGAGAGCCTTGCTTTGACTCTCCAGGAAGGTTATAGAAAAGAAGTGAGCCAAGGAGGGGCTGCTGTTAGCTCATTGAGAGCGAAGGTCACAGTGATAGTAGCAAGCCAGTGCAGGACTGCTGTTAGTTCACTAGAAGTGAGAGAGGAAGGGGACCGTGGAGAGAGGATCAGAGATATGCACTGTAAAATCTGCTGCTACCTGAAGCTCCCCTGGTTGCAAGTCTTGTGGAGACCCTTAGAGTTTAGGAGAAAGTAAAAAAATCATGCCCACAAAATAGCATGTGCATGCTCTAGAGTTAGTCTGCCCTGGGTCTTTTTGTCTTGAGGGGTGTTATGCCTCTTTTGTAGGTGAGAATCTTAGGTGAGTGTTTCAGCAAAATATCCATCAGTTTTACAGGTGTGTTTTTAATATGCTAATGCATCAAAATGAGTGGATGAGGGAGTATGGGATTTCTCTTTGCTCTGCTTTACTGTTTTACTTTTATCTTAGGTCTGTCTGGCTTTAATTGAGTGGTGTTTTTTCTTACTTTATTTTGTATTTTTGTTTTATTTTTAAAATTTATCTTTATTTTAAAAAGTTTAAAGATGACTCCGTTTTTCCCCCATTGACACCTTCTACCCCAACCCCAGGCCTTTTCTATACCATTATCTATGTTCATGGGTTATGGAATCATGCATATAAATTATTTGATTATTTCTCTCCACCCACTTCCCCTCCTCTGCCTTCCCTCTGAGACGCCTCAGTCTGTACCATGCTTCTACGTCTCTGGATCCATTATATTCATAAGTTTATTTTGTTCTTTAGATTCCACATATGAGTGAGATCATGTGGTACTTGTCTTTCTCTGACTGGCTTACTTCACCTAACATAATACTCTCAAATTCCCTCCCTGCTGTCACAAAGAATAAGATATCCTTCTTTTTTACAGCAGCATAGTATTCCATGATGTAAATGTCCCACAGCTTTTTTACCCACTCATCTACTGATGAGCACTTCAGCTATTTCCAGATCTTAGTTATTGTAGATTGTGCTGCTATGAACATAGGGGTGCATAAGTTCTTTCTGATAAGTGTTTCGGGTTTCTTAGTATATTTTCCTAGAGGTGGGGCCACTTGGTTAGATGACAGTTCCATTTTTAATTTTTTGAGGAAACACCACACTATTTCCATAGCAGCTGCAGCAGTCTGCATTCCCACCAGCAGTGTACTAGGGTTCCCCTTTCTCCACATCCTCACCAGCACCTGTCCTTTGTTGATTTGTTGATGGTAGTCATTCTGACAGGTGTGAAGTGATACCTCATTGTGGTTTTAATATACATCTCTCTAAAGATTATTGACTTTGAGCACTTTTTTCATATGTCTCTTGACCATCTCTATGTCCTCTTTAGAGAAGTGTCTATTTAGGTCTTTCCCCCTTTTTTATTGGATTGTTTGTCTTCCTTTTGTTGAGTTGTATGAGTTCCTTATACATTTTGGGTGTTGACCCTTTAGCAGATGTGTCATTGGCAAATATGTTCTCCCATACAGTGCCTTCTTTTTGGTTTTATTGATTTTTTTTTTCCTGTACAGAAGCTTTTTATTTTGATGCAGTCTTATTATTTTCTCCTTTGTTTCTCTTGCCCTAGGAGATGTATCAGCAAACATATTGCTATGAGACATGTCTGAGATTTTGCTGCCTATATTTTTCTTCTAAGATATTTATGATTTCAACTTTTACATTGGAGTCTTTTATCCATTTTGAGTTTATTTTTGTGTATAGTGGAAGTTGGTGATATAGTTTCTTTTTTCTTTTTTTTTCTTTTTTGCATGTACCTGTCCAATTTTCCCAACACCATTTATTGGAGAGACTGTCTTTACTCCATTGTATGTTCTTGCCTCCTTTGTCAAATACTAAATAAGTGTAATGGCTTGGGATGCTTTCTGCATTCTCTGTTCTGTTCCACTGATCTATAGTTTGTTCTTGTGCCAGTACCAGGCTGTTTTGATTATAGTGGATATGTAGTATAACTTGATACATGGTATTATAATCCCTCCAACTCTGTTCTTTCTCAAGATTGCTGCGGTTATTTGGGGTCTTTTTGTTTCCATATAAATTTTTGAAGTTTTTGTTCTAGCTCTGTGAAATATGCTGCTGGTATTTTAATAGAGATTGCATTGAATTTATAGATTGTTTTGGATACACATTCTTCTCAAGTGCACATGGAACATTCCCAAAAATATATCACATATTAGGGCACAAGTCTAGTCTCTACAAATTCAAGAAGACTGAAGTGATTTCAAGCATGTTCTCAAATCACAATGCCATGAAACTAGAAATCAAACACTATAAAAAAAACTCAAAAATATTCAAACACATGGAGACTAAATAGCATGCTATTAAACAATGAATGGGTTACCAATGAGATCAAAGAAGAAATCAAACATTTCATGGGAAAAAATGAAAATGAACAGACAACAACCCCAAATCTATGGGACAGAGCAAAAGCAGTCCTGAGAGGAAAATTCATTGCATTACAGGCCTATCTCAAGAAACAAGAAAAAGTTCTAATGAACCATGTAACACAACAAGTAAAGAATTAGAATGAGAACAGTAAGAAAAACCCTGGGAAGTAGAAGGAAGTAAAGAATAAAGATCAGAGCAGAAATCAATGACATGGAGACTAAAACAAGAATACAAAAAATCAATGATACCAAGAGCTGGTTCTTTGAAAAGATAAATGAGATTGTTGCACCATTAGCCAGACTCATCAAGAAACAAAGAGAGAGGACCCAAATAAATAAAATCAGAAATGAAAGAGGTGATATACTAACCAACCCAAGAGAAATGCAAAGGGTTGTAAGAAAATACTACGATCAACTGTATGCCAACAAACTGGACAACTGGGTGAAATGGACAAATTCCTAGAAGCATACAACATTCCAAAGCTGAATCAGGAAGAGACAGAAAACCTGAATAGGCCAATAACAATTGATGAAATTGAAGCAGTAATCAAGAAACTCCCAGCAAAAAGTCCTAGACCAGATGGATTTACAGGTGAGTTTTACCAAATATTCAAAGAAGAATTAACACCTATTCTATTAAACTATTCCAGAAAATTCAAGAGGAAGGAAAACTCCCAAACATTTTTTTATAAAATCAGCATTATCCTAACGCCAAAACCAGATAAAGACACTACAAAGAAAGAAAATTACAGGCCAATATCTCTGATGAACATAGCTGATAAAATCCTCACAAAAATTCTAGCAAACCAGATCCAGCAATATGTTAAAAAGATCATACACCACATCCCATTTGGGACAGTATGGAAGGATCTGGAGAATATTATACTAAGTGAAATAAGACAGGCAGGGAAAGAGAAACATCACATGATTTCACTTATGTGTGGAACATAAAGAACTTATTAAACTGATGACTGGGTGGAATGCCTCAATGAAGAGAAAAAGCACATCAGTAATATTTAAAACAAAATAATTTAAAAATTAAAAAAAAATAATAATTTTTTTAAAAAGTATGCCTCCATGGCTCCTATGTTGGAGGTTTCTAAGACCACTCTCAGGCTCATAATTTTCTAGAAGCATCACAGAAGTAAAAAAGCTGTTATAGTTACAGTTTATTACAGTGAAAGGATACAGACCAAAATCATCAATGAACAAAGGCACACAGATTGAAGTACAGGAGAAACCAGGTGCAAGCTTCCAGTTCTCCTTTCCAAGTGCAATTGTTTGAACAGTACTTAATTCTCACAGCAATGATGTATGAGAATGCATGGAAAGTGTTGCTGACCAGACAAGCTTACCTGAATCTTGATGTCCAGGATTGTTATTGGAATCAGTAACATAGGTATGCATCATGCATGTGCCTGACCTCAGCAATTCAATCTCCAGTCCCCCCAGAGGTCATAGTGTTGTTCAGAGACCCAAGTATACAAAAACATGCATTTCTCACAAGTAACAGTATTAGCATAAACTATCTAGTCAAACAGATACAGGTTGGTTTATGACTCTACAAGTAGAAAAACACTCTTATCTGGCAGAATATTTGAATGTTTGAGAGGTTATCTTTCAGGAGCCAATCAAAAGTCAGTCTTCCTAAAGATAGGCCTTCCTTTGACACATGCAAATTTGAGCATTGTGGGGCTGCTGAATGAAGTCTACACAACTTCATTTCTTTAAAATAATTGACAATTTAAAGCCTTATCTCTCCTTGTATCTATACTTGGACATACTGAAGAGAAAGCCTGTGATACCTCCTTTGACATCAGCAAGAGATTTAAACCATACCAGTCCCTACCTCAGTCCCACCTCTAATCACAATAAAAATCCAAAGCCAGTTAGACAAATTTCAGAAGCTATCCTTACTTTCCTCTAAAAGGCTCATTATGCAATAAGTGTTTTTTACCCTTTTGGTGCATGTGTGGTATTATTAATCTCAGTATATGAATCAGATTTTGGTTGGAGTCCTGCCTTTTTCAGGAAATATTTTAAAAATTATTATTTTATTAAGATACACATTCTTTTAAAAATATTATTGTTATTTTTTTATTTTAGAGAGAGAGAAAACAAGATACACACATGCAGAGAGAGAGAGAAAGAGAGAGGGAGAGGGAGAGGGACAGACAGAGAGAGATCAATTTGTTGACCAGAAATCAAACCCACAACTTTGGTGTATTAAAATGATGCTCTAACCAACTGAGCTACCAGGCCAGGGCTAAGGTGTACGTTCTTTTATATGATTTGGTTTTCCTAAAGTTGAGGTTCCTTACATGTGAAATAAACTTTCAGTGGGCACAACAATCTCCTGGGATGCTTGCTCCACATTAATACCCATGAAACTTAGAGGACGAGATAAACTAACACAACACAAAGATTTTGCTGCCTCCTTGAATGTGAATGATAAAGTCTCTGACCCTTAAGTCTCATGTAATCAGCCAGTATCTAATCAGCAGTAATAACTTAATTTCCTAAATTCCAGGGAGGGTAAATTTTATACCCTTCACAGTTCTTGAATAAATATGATAGAACAAAGTTTCTGTTCTCATGGAGCTTACATTTTTATAGCAAGTGTGACAGTATGACACAAATAATAATAAATCATTCAGGTACCTTCAGATAGTAAAAGATCAGAACAATTGAATAATAAACAGCATGATTATATTACCAGAGAATCAAATTCCCTAGTAGTTTATGGGAGTGGGAGTGAGGTTCTTGGGATTATCACTGAAATAAGCATTCTCAGAAGCCCGTATGGAAGGATGGAATGTGGAAATGGAGTTACATTCCTTGGATTCCAAAGTTCCCTTTCCCCCAGTGTACTGAAAGAGGGGCAGCTGTAAATTCAGCAAAGCCAGGAGAGCCAGCATCCAGAGCTTCCATTCCATGGTGTAGCTGTGTGTAGTTCAGCATTTAGACCAGATTACAGTCCATTAGTCCATTGTGGGTACCCCACATAACCTTGAGCCATGTGGGCACAGGGGAGTGCAATCCCCTCCAATAGGAGTTCTAAGAGGGCCGTGTGTGTGTGTGTGTGTGTGTGTGTGTGTGAGTGAGAGAGAGAGAGAGAGAGAGAGAGAGAGA
>NW_015504423.1:1755592-1795784 GCF_001595765.1 Miniopterus natalensis | reverse complement strand
TCCCCCCCCCCCCCCCCCCCCCCCCACACACACACACTCACATTCCTCTAGTCTTGCCCTGATGCCAGAAAATTCAGTTCCTCCTTTTATGTTTCTGGTTCCTTTCAAGGTTCAACCCCAGCACTGAAGCTTGGAGGGAGGGAGTCTAAGTAAGTCCATGCATGGTCCTTCTAAGAGGAACTGCCTGGGACCCCAGCAGCCTGTGTGTCACTCAGCCACAATCTCTGTTGGTTTTTACAGCCAGAAGTTACAGGGACTTGAAACCCTGGGCTGAGGAGTCTGGTGTAAGGCTGGGACTCCTTGCTCCTCAGGGGGTACTTCTGAAGCCAAGATATCCTCCTGGATTAAAAACCACCACATGTAAGTGTGGGACCTGCCTGTTTCACAATTCCCATCCCTCCTACCAGTCTCAGTGTGGCTTCTTCTTTAATCCTCTAGTTGTAGGACTTTCATTAGTTCAGTTTCAGGCAGTTCTGAATGGTGGTTGTTCTGAAGATTAGTAGTATTTTTTATGTGGTTGTGGGAGGATTTGAGTACCATGTTTACCTAAGCCTCCATTTTGACCTGAAACCCAAGATTGAGGGCCTTGATCTTGAACCAGAAGTCATCTCTGTTGTCTTCTAAAAAAACACACTGTCCTCACTTGTGTGGCTCAGTTTGTTTGCCATCATCCATAGCCCCCAAGGGTTGCCAATTCCATTCCTGGCCAGAGCACATGCCTAGGTTGTACACCCCATCCCTGGCAGGGGGCTTGCAGTAGGCCGCTGATTGATGTTTCGCTCTCACATTAATGTCTCTTTGTTTCTTTCTCTCCCTCTTTCTCCCTCAATAAAAAATCTTTAAACACATACACACACAGAAAGCATTGCATGTAGTTTTAGTGGAATTGGGTTCTTTCCAAAGCCATGAATCTTAATGAAAGCAATTTTGAACACAAACCAAATGATGAGAAAAAGGAAGAGTATAGACATTTTTTTCAAGAAATTTTTGGAGGACAGATATTAGTGGGTTTTAATAGAGGAAACTTAAGTGTATTTATAGGATAACAAATATACTTAAGAAGTTGAGAGAATGAAAAACAAAGTCCTTTTAGAGATGGGCATGTTACAGTGAGATTAGGAGCCTAGGAAAAAGTACAAAACAAAGAGAACTTAGAATAAATTTGTAGTAGTAAAGAATGAAATTGAATTGGTAACTGATTTTTTTATTTTTTTTTAGTTTAGTTGTATGTAAAGGTTATTTAAGTACAGTAAACTTGTGATTTTTTGGACCGGGATTTAACTGATAAAATTACCAGTTCATTTGTCATATGTGAAAATTCACACCCTGTTAATTTTAAAATGCTTTTGACCCAGATTTGCTTATAATTAAATTAACGCATCATTTTTGTTATTGTTATTAATTCACTTATTTTTAACAAATTTTAGCAAATGGGTCATTTGTTGGAAAAACCATTGTAGTAACTTTACCAACATAAATAAATATTACATATCTACAACTATAGTCTACACTTTTTTTTTTTAATCCTCACCTGAGGATATTTTTTCCGTTGCTCTTCAGAGAGAGTGGAAGGCGGGGAGAGAGAGATACCAATGTCTTATATCGATTGGTTACCTCCTGCCTGCACCCATATGGGGCCAGGGATGGAGCCTGCAACCAAGGCTCTAACCACTGAGCAGAACTGGCCAGGGGTCCTAATCTACATATTTAAATCCAAGAATCACCACTTGTATACAATGTTAGGGGAATGATTAGCATGATACCACCTCTCAGCTATCCCAATAATTGTTTCTGTGGTCGCATGGTGTGATTTTCTGCAGCAATTTTAATGTGTACCAGTCAGTATTATGATGTGTGCTAAGCTACATCCCGGCTGTGTGCTTTTGTTTACTCAGTGACTAATGAATGCACAAATTTATACTATACCTATTCAGTATAATTCAGAGTTACTCTAATACATACAGAAAACTTTTCTGTGGAATAAAACTTTTCATACACACTTAATTTTACTTACACAAACATGTCTGTCTACATAAGTAAAAACAGGTAAACTGTCAATTTTTTAACATGCATATTTGGAAAACCTGCTTTGTTATATAATGGACTTCAAGCATTAATGGACCCCCTCTTGCCCGAATTAGTCCATTATATCCAGGTTTTACTGTAGGGTTTTTTTGGGGTTTTTTTAGTGACAGAACTCAAACAGAACATGATAGGTACCCTTTTAAAAATCATCTACTTCGTGCCTATCCACTGAAAGGTCCCAGGTTCTATCCCAGCCAAGGACACATACTTCAGTTGCAGGCTTGATCCCCAACCCTAGTTGGTAGCTTGTGCAGGAGGCAGCCAATCAATGTGTCTCTCTCACATTCATGTTTCTCTCTCTCTTTCTCTGTCTCTCTCTCTCTTCCTCCCACTCTCCCCCTTCTCTTTCTGAAAAGCAATGGGAAAAAATATCCTCGGGTAAAGGTAAAAAAAAAACTATTAAAAAACCATCTACTTCCTGTAAAGCTTTAATAAATGAGAATGTTTATATACAGAAATCAAAAGTGAAAGAGACTGGTTTTAGAGTGACCATAGGGAGTGTGTGTGTGTTGTGTATATGTTTTATGTGTGTATGTATACTTCGGGGTTTTTTATCTACTTAGTCTGTAATCCTATCCTTATGGAATCTCATTATTTTTCTCTCAACTTGGGGTTTTCATTTTACTTATTAAAGAGAAATCTTCATCTTACCTTTGAGTATTTATATTTACACAGTTTATTTGAGGCAGCATCTGATAGGCATATTACAGATTCTGAGTCAAAAATGACAACTAAGAACCTTGAATTTTTTATGAAATAGTGTAAATAGTATTAAGATGACACGTGTATGTTTTCTTACAACCACTGGAACAACAATATGAATTTAAGTTGAGTTTACAACATATAGATTCTGGTGATGTTATTATACACATGAAAATTGGAATGATTCATTATTTGTTTTTAATATTTTTAAATGTATATCTTTTTTCTTCTACTTTTAGGTTATGAAATGGTCTATGCAAGATGGTCTGGCCTTGAATTGGAGATTCTTAAGGCTGACATATGCTGGTATTTTATCTCCTATAAGTAGACTATAATTTCTTCTCTTACAACAACCATATAAACAGATAAAGTAGGAAAAGATCCGTTCTCTGTCAGTATGACTGCCATGACTTGTGGCTCTCCAGTAGGAGAGAATGACAGTCAGGGTCACACTCCTGATGGACAGTCTCAGCCCCCCTTCCAACAGAATCAGGTAGGTCATTGTTGTTCTGGGTGCTATAGAATACTAAACAATGTCACACATCCTGAGTAATTCGTAAAGTAATCAAAAGCTATTGTCATTTTAAGGTACACTTAAAAGTCATTGAGTCTCTTAGCGACAGGAAATCTATACAAGCTTGAGTGTACCTCTACTTTTTTTTGTATGTAAGACCCTGTGTGTGAATTTGAGGACAAAAACGTTAAAGCAGTCATTATGTTATTGGACAGGGTCCAGACTGGTGCAGGTCTGCTTCAGGCCACCTGTAGTGTGTGGCTCCTTGACTTCATGTAGGAAAGATTTGTGCAATACAAGTCCAGATGGGTTTGAGAGTATATTTATTAATGCTGGGGACAATGAAACAAAGGAAAAAATCAGGTAGAAGAAGCAGCAGAGAGCCTAGGCAGTGCTCTTCTTTGGCTCCCTAGAAATGTTATAGGAAAGAAGTGAGCCAAGGTGGGGCTGCTTTAGCTCTCTGGGAAGTCAGAGAAAAGGGATCTTGGAGACAGGATCAGTGTGTGGGACCAAGGGTGAGCTGCTGCTGCCCACTGCTCCCCTGGCTACAAGTCTCATGGCACCCTTAGGTATGAGGAAGAAATAAAAAGTTCATGCCCACGAAGGGGCATGTGTGTGCTCTAAAGTGAGCCCACATTGAGTCTTTGTCCTGAGGGTGTTTTATCCATTTTTTTTCCTGCAGGCAAGAATCTTAGGGAAGAGTTTCAATAGAATATTCATCAGCCTTCCAGGTGCATTTTTAAATATGCTGATGCAGTAAAATGAGTGTAGATGGGAGTCTTGGATAATTCTTTGGTCTCTCTTACTTTTATCTGGGGCCTGTCTGGCTTTAGTAGGGTTAAAAAAAAAAAAAGTATTGATTTCACAGAGAGGAACGGAGAGGGAGAGAGAGTGGGAAATATCAGTGATGAGAGTGTCATTGATTGGCTGCCTCCTGCATACCCCCCACTGGGGATCAAGCCTGCAACCCAGGCATGTTCCCTCACCCGGAATCGAACCACGATCTCCTGGATCATAGGTTGATGCTCAACCGCTGAGCCACGCCAGCTGTGGGCTTTAGGGGAGTTTCTGTTGTTTGTTCCCCAACTGCATCTGTCCTTGAGTTTTTAGCTGTCACAAATGGCATTAATTGGGTCTTTGTTTTCTATTTTCCCAGGCCAGGGTGATTTAAGCCATGTATTCTCTGGTTAGGGAGGAGGGTAGAAACCATATCAAGTGTCCTTGCGTAGGGAAGATAAAAATAAGGTCTTGAGTTCACAAGCTGCCTGCAAGCTGCCTGCAAGCTGCCTGCAAGCTGCCTGCAAGCTGCCTGCAAGCTGCCTGCAAGCTGCCTGCAAGCTGCCTGCAAGCTGCCTGCAAGCTGCCTGCAAGCTGCCTGCAAGCTGCCTGCAAGCTGCCTGCAAGCTGCCTGCAAGCTGCCTGCAAGCTGCCTGCAAGCTGCCTGCAAGCTGCCTGCAAGCTGCCTGCAAGCTGCCTGCAAGCTGCCTGCAAGCTGCCTGCAAGCTGCCTGCAAGCTGCCTGCAAGCTGCCTGCAAGCTGCCTGCAAGCTGCCTGCAAGCTGCCTGCAAGCTGCCTGCAAGCTGCCTGCAAGCTGCCTGCAAGCTGCCTGCAAGCTGCCTGCAAGCTGCCTGCAAGCTGCCTGCAAGCTGCCTGCAAGCTGCCTGCAAGCTGCCTGCAAGCTGCCTGCAAGCTGCCTGCAAGCTGCCTGCAAGCTGCCTGCAAGCTGCCCAAACTGTTTGGCCTTGTTTAATTTTGTTTCGTCAGTTTCCCCTTGCCCAGGAATTTTCCTAGTTTCTTACTATCCTGTACAATTATAACCTTTAGTTAAAAGCACACTCACCTTGTGACTCTGACTAAATAATATAATATTTAAGCCTTAGTTTCTGTGTTATTAAAGTGAGGATAAATGAAATAATATATGTAAAGGGCTTGACAGATTTTAGTGTGAAAGTTTTTATGTATGTCTGAATGGAAATCTTTTCTTTGGAAAGATTTGTATACGGTAAATGGAAAAATATTTGTAAAAGGCTTAACATTATTAGTCCTTTTTCATTTCTGATTTTGGTAATTTGTACTTTTTCTTGCTCAGTTTTGGGGGAGGGTTAATCAAGTTTATTAAATTTTGCAAAGTATTGTCTTTTGTATTTTTATTTGTATATGTTATCTTTTAATTTTTATTAATTCACTCCTTTTCCTTTCTTTGGTTTTGGTTTGCTGTTTCCTGGTTTCTTGATATGGAAATTTAGATAATTGATTTTTCAGCTTTTCTTTTCATTTTTATATTTTCTAAATGCTGTTAAGTCTTGCCAAATCACATCCCATGACTTATGTTTCTGTCTACTGTCATTCAGTTAACATATTTTAAACTTTGTGCTGTCATTCTTCTTGATGTAAGATTTTTTCTTTTTATTACATAGTGCTTCATTTTTGAGCAATTGAAGATTTTCTGCTCTACTTACTCTCACTGGTTTGTAGCTTAATTCCTCTGTGGATAGAGACTATCTTTTTTTTCAGTGATGTCACTACATCACTGAAAATTTATTGAGACGTGATGCATTGCCCAGCATATTGTCAATTTTAATTTCATAAGTACTTGAAAAAAAATTATATATTATGATATGGTATTCATTATACATGTAACTTATTTCCAGTTTGCATTATGATTCTCACATGGTTCCAAATGGCCTTGTTTTGCTCTGTTTTAAATCTGTTGGTTTTATTACTAGGGAAGAGATGTTAATCACTACCTGGGATTGTGAACTTGCCCATTTCACTGTTTTAGTAATTCTAACTAGATATATTTTGAACCTGTAAGATGTGTGAAAATTGAAAATAGTGTTTTTTTGTGTGATTGACCCATTTACTATATAGATATCTCTTTAATCTTCAGTAATTCTTATTTATTTCTCACACACAGGGTTGGGCAAAAGTAGATTCATAGTTATAATACAAGTAAATAAAACAATAATAATAATACATGAATAAACTCTGTGTTTCTCATACTTACAACTCGAAACCTACCTTGGAGCATCCCTGTATTAGTAAAATGCTACTACATTTTAGAGAAGGATGGAGGGTTATTATGAGGGATGTCTTTTCCTATCTGTTTTTTAAAGTGCTTATTTTTATATTATCTTTTATTAATTCCTCTGAACCCAATATTTTGTGTGTTTTTTTAATCCTCACCCAAGGATATTTTTTCCTTTGCTTTTCAGAGAGGGTGGAAGTGGGGGAGAAAGAGACACACACACATCGATTGGTTGTCTCTGAGATATGTGCCCTTGGCTGGAATTCAACCTGTGACCCTTCAGTCTTGGGGCCAGTGCTCTAACCATGGAGCTAAACTGGCTAGGGCTCAACTCAGTAATTTTAAATTGTTCTCTTGTACTTTTTTCTTTTTTTAGTAGGCATTTTAGTTTTTAGGTTCACAACAGAGTTGAACAAAAAGTACAGAGTTGCCCTCCTTCCTCTACACATTTACCCTTCTCTACCAGAGTGGTATGTTTGTTAAAATTAATGAAAGAAATTACATTGGCACATCATTATCACCCACACTTCATAGTTTGCATTACAGTTCATTTTGTCTTTTGTACCTTCTGTGGTTTTCCACAAGTGTTTAGTTATAGATTTATAGTTTCACTGCCCTAAAATTTGCTCTGCCTATTCATTCCTCCCTCTCCCAAACCCCCAGCTACTGCTCTTTTTTTAACCTACCTTTATAGTTTTGTCTTTTCCATAATGTAATATATTTGGAATAATAAAGTAGCCTTTTCAGATTGGCTTCTTTCACTTAGTAATATGTGTTTAAAGTTTTTCAGTGTTTTCATAGCTTGATGACTTGATAGCTTTGTTTTTAAAAAAATCATTGATTAACATTTTATTTTTGTATGTCTGAAGAACATCTTGGTACTTGATTGCTTCCAAGTTTTGGTACTTATAAATAAAATTTCTATAAACGTCCATCCATGTGCAGGTTTTTGTGGGGACATAAGGTTTCATTTCATTTAAATTAACACCAACACATAATTGCTGGATTGTATGATTAGAGTATGTTTAGTTTTATTTTATATTATTATTTTTTAAGTCCTCACTCAAGGATATTTTCCTATTGAGGGAGTGGAGGGGCTGGGGAGAGACAGAGAGAAACATTGGTGTGAAAGAGACACATCAATTGGTTGCCTCCTACACTAGCCCTGACTCAGGCTGGAGATCGAGCCTGCAACGAAGATAAGTGCCCTTGACTAGAATTGAACCTGAGACCTTTCAGCTTTTTTTTCATGGGACAGAAATTATTAATTTTAGTGAAATCAGTTTATCAATTCCTTCTTTGATGGATCATGCCTTTAGTGTTGTATCAGAAGTAATCATGAAACCCCCTATCACCAAGAATTTTTCCTATGTTATGTTCTGAGAGGTTTAACAATTTTGCTTTCTACATTTAGGTCTCTGATCCATTTTGAGTTCATTTTTGTGAAGGGTGTATGTCTAGTTTAGTTTCTGTATACCTTTTTTGTTTTTGGCATGCGATGACGTTATTTCAGCACCATTTGTTAAAAGACTTTTTTCCCTATTGTATTGTCTTTCCTCCTTTGTCAATGATCAGCTGATTCTGTTGGTATGGGTCTATTTCTATACCTTTCTCCATCCCTTGAATTTTAATCTGTACTTGCCTTTATACTTTAAAACAAACTTGAAATTAACTATAACATCAAGTTGAATTTTGCTTTTTGACGCACTCTGTCTTACTTGGTATATTTAAATGGTTGATGTTTAAAATAATTGTTGAAATAGTTTCAATAATACCTCCCATATTTGTTACTATTTTCTGTTCATATACCTTATCTGAGTTCCTATTTTTGTTTTTCACTTTGTTTCTGCTTTTTGTTTCATTTGAGGATTTTATATGATTCCCTTTTCTTTCCTTATTACACTTTTTTTTGACTCTTAACAGTAGTTGCTTTAGAGTTTGCAACATAACATTTAAAATTAATTTGTACACCTACTTTCAAATAACACTTATAGTTCCATGGTTAGTTAAATTCCTTATGATAAATTATTTCTAATTCCTCCCTCTGTTCTTTTAATCATTAGTTATAGTCATTGAATACTTTGTTGCTTATATTATTTTGAACAAATTGTTATACTTATTGAAGAATAAGAAAAATAAAAGTTCTTTATTTTACTTTCTGTTTTTCTTTACATAGATTCAAATTTCTGACCTATGTCATTTTCCTTCTGTCTGAAGAACTTAAACTATTTTTTAAAAGCCAGATCTACTAACAATAAATTTCCTCTACTCTTGTATGAGAAGTTTCTCCTCTCTGAAGAATAATTTGTGAGGTTAGAGAATTCTGAGAATTCTAGATTGGTGGTTATTTTCTGTCAACTCTTTAAATATTGCACTGCATTATTTCTTTTTCTTTGTAAAAAATGTTTTTGCTTTTATTATTTTTGAAGAGAAGTCCAAAGTATTTCTTATCCATAGGAGAGGTGTTTTTGCCGTGCCTTCTTTCAGTATTTTTTATTACCATTTATTTTCTGAAGTTTGAGTATGATACGCTCAGATGTCATTTTTCTGACATTTATCCTGCTTGGTGTTCTCTGAACTTCATAGTTCTATGCTTTGGCATCTGACATTAATTTGGGGGAGATTCTTAGTCAATGTTTCAAATTGTTTTCTTTCTTTTCTTTTTGTTTTCTTTTTTGCACTTTGCTATTCCCTCTGTGCATGTGTTAACACCTTTTATAGTCCAACAATCCTTGGATACTTCTGTTTCTTTTTTTCCAGTTTTTTTTTTCCTCTTTGCATTTCAGTGTTGGAAGTTTCTCTTAATATGTTTATTAGCCTTAGAGATTGTTTTAGTTGTGTCTAGTCTACTAATGAGTCCATCAAAGACATTCTTCATTGGTGTTAGTGTTTTTTATCTCTAGTAAGTTTTTTTTGTTCTCCCTTTGAATTTCATCTCTTTGCATACATTACCCACCCTTTTGCATAAGTATGTGTAATTAAGATTTATTACAATTGTATTTTATTTGCAGTAAACATTACAAAAAATGTTCTCTAGTTCAACCTGGTTAATTCATTTAGTACTATGTAGCTATTAGTTAATATTAAAAATATTCTTAATCATGTGGGAAATTTCTCACATGTTAACCAAGAAAAAAGATAAGCAGTGTGATTCCAATTTTATTAAATATATATATGGGTACTTTAAAATACGTATTTTCACAAATCTTTGTTGGTTTCTGAATTGTTAAATATTGTGCATGTGTTATATAAATTTAAGTCTGACATATTTAATTTTTAAGACCTTATCATCTGATTCCTCCAATGAGAATTCCCCAGCAATGCCTCCAGATGAACAAGGTCAAGGTGATGCTCCGCCACAGCATGAAGATGAGGAACCTGAATTTCCCCATAGTGACCTGGCAAAGCTGGATGACATGATCAACAGGTGGATTTGGTGTTTGTTTGTTTGTCTGTTTGTTTATGGAGGTAATAAACCAAAAAAACAAACTACTTTATTAGCATTGCAACTGGTAGTAAATGAGAAACAGTGGAGTGCAATAGTAATCTTAGTGTTTTCTTAATAGCCTTAACATTTTAGTCCTCACCACATATATTACAACTCAGTGTTCTGAATGTAGGGATTTTTATGGGCTTTTAAAAATTGAAAGATAATAAAGACTTCAAGTTGATGCTATGTGACCCTAGGTTTTAAGTTTCAGGCCTGGAATTATAGGTAGGAAATTCCTTTTAAGCATTTATGAAGTTGGTTCTCCTTGGTATTTTGATTGCTGGAGGTCTTAGTGTCCATTTTTTTGTAGCAGATACATTATTGCAAGAGGTTATATTGTTTATTTCATTTGTCCGGTGGTTAATTTTTATTAGAGTATACTTGTAATTAGGAATGGAGAACTGAGTTATAGTAACAGAGGCAGGGAAATTTTTAAAAAATGCTTTTTGTGGAACTAAAAACAATAATAAAATAGTGTTGATTTATGTCTAACAGATATAAAAAACAGGTCTCTTTTTTATCAAAATAGAAATATTTGGGAAAATTACTGTCTTTAAAGAATTGAGGAAAAGATGGAAGGAAGTTCTTTGGGAAGTAGTGGGTTAGATTTTAAGATACTGGGGAAACACTAGCTCTGGCTATGGTCACCTTTGCGTTGTTTTTTGATGTAAGAGTTGGACACTCTGACTTCATAATCTTCAGGAAAAATTGTTAAATGTCCTCAGACAATTGTCTCCTCGTTTCTTACATTTTTTTGAAAATCAAAAGAGAAAGGTTATTGCCCTAGATGGCTTGGCTTAGTGGTTAGAGCATCAGCCCATGTACTGAAGGGTCCCGGGTTCAATTGCAGCCAAGGACATGTACCTTGGTTGCAGACTTGCTCAGTCCCCTTGCCTGGTCTGGGTGTGTGTAGAAGGCAACCAATCGATGCATCTCACATCGATGTTTCTCTCTCTCTATCTCTCTCCCTTTTACTCTTTCTAAAAAGCAATGGAAAAATATCCTCGAGTGAGGATTTAAAAAAAGAGAGAGACATTATCTTGTCATTGTGAAGATCAGAAGAAAAAGGTGGTGAATCTTTTCATTAAATTTTATTATGAGTATATAATTTAGTCAGTGTTTGTTTTTTTCACTTTTTCATAGTAAAAGTAATTATAGTAGACAAGTTATTTATAGCATTTGATAATTACTCAACCAATGCAGCATCCTTTTATTTTATAATAATTTTTAGGCCTCGATGGGTGGTTCCTGTTTTGCCAAAAGGAGAATTAGAAGTGCTTTTAGAAGCTGCCATTGATCTTAGTAAAAAGGGTGAGTTTTTATGTTACTATATTTTTTGTAATGCATGCTTCCATATTGTTCTTGCAGCTTTGCTTTTCTCTTATTAGGAAGTTATTATATATTCCAAAATTACAGTATCTCACTAAACTTTCTGATGGGGCTTATATATACCTAGAGCAAAGGTTCATAGAAACTTTGGAAGGTCTTTAAGAACAGCTGAGTACTTTAAAATTTTGTGCAGACTTGCCTAGCCTGCTCAGTGGTTAGAGCATTGGCCTGTGATCTGAAAGGTCCCTGGTTTGATTCCGGCCACTGGCACATACCTTGGTTGCAGTCGGGTATGTTCCTAAGGCAACCAATCGATATGTCTGTCACATCTGTTTTTTTCCCTCTCTCTCTCTCTCTCTCCCCATCTCTCCATCTCCCCCCTTCCCTCCCCCCCTTCCACTCTCTGAAAAGCAATGGAAAAAATATCCTCAGGTAACGATTAAAAAAAATTTTATGCAGACTTTTATATGATAATCATATTTCTAAGGACAGGATCAATTTCATTATATTTTTAAAGGGGTTGTTACTCAGAAGTTGAAAACATTTTCTAGAATTGGTTTAAAAAATATGCTAGGTGAAATAGTATCATTAAATAATACTTTACTATATGACAATATAACTTCAGATACATATTTACTTTTTTGCACTTAAAGTGTTTATAATTGAGAAATTATAATAATGTTATTACATTAATGTTATAAAAATAAAAATGTTGCTTTTAAAATAATTTAAGTAAAAAATATTTGAATTTGCTCAGTTAGTGAGGCTCAGTTGGTTGAGCACCATCCCCTGCACCAAGAGGTCTCGGGTTCAATTCCTGGTCAGGGCACATGCCAGGGTTTGGGTGCTCAGTCCTCCTTAGGGGGTATGCAGGAAGCAGCTGACTGATGTTTCTTTCCCTCTTCCTTCCTCTCTCTGTAAAAATCAATACAGACATTTAAAAATATATATATTTGAATTGTCATTTGAAAAGACAGGGAATCAAAGAACATGCTGATCTGTTTGTTTTTAATGAAAACTACTATTTCACTAATGCTGTTATAATAAACTGTCAAGATTGCACTTTAACTGTCAGTATTGAATGTTTGACTTTTTTTAAAAACACACAGCAACCAATAAAGAAAATCTGGTATTTTTACTGTTGGCTAGAAGTAAGTTTTATTTTGGAATTGATCATTTTTCAATGACTCTTCTAATATTACGTGCAGCTGAATTCTTTTAGTACATGACTAGTTTTTGTAATATTCTCTATTTGGTCAAGGCCTTAAAAGCTAAAACAAAGGGGAAAAGCACTTTATTTTCCAGGTCATTAAACAAGAACTTGAAATGGGGTATTTGTTATGATGTGTTTATTGAGTGCTAATGTTGTTATTAATCAGTATTTTAATATCTTTGGTTCCTTATGAAATCTGTCTGATGCTGAGTCTGTCTAACTCTGTGGCAAGGGAAATAATTTCATTTAACTAATAGTAATTATCGTGTAGTCATTTAAAGAATGTTTTGTTATCTTTAATTTTAAACTTATTAACATAATCTAGTGACTGAAAATATTTAACCACATAACCAGTGTTTTTGTGAACACTCAAACTTATTTTATTAATTTGCAAATATGTTCATTAATTGAATAAGTATGTTCTATGTAGATGATGAACAGAAATTGAAAACATTCTTTGTTTCATAGCATTGCCATTCAGTGAATATATATCATTAGCAGGGACTTTCCCCACTCTTTTTTCAGGAACTATTAGAACTATGATTACTCTGAGGCAAAATCTTAAGTTTTTTTTAAGGGAAGTCCTAGGTTTAAATGATATATCAATAAATATATAATCAAAAACCAAATTTACTATATTGTATTGTGCGAATTTAATGTTTCTGACTTTCAGTAAAGAGTAAAATTTTCTTTCTGGATAAAGGCACATGAAACTATTTTCTTAAGTCAGATGAAACAAGTAAAATGCTTATCAGTCTAAGAGAAAGGACTGATTAGAAAGAAATGACAGCTTTTATCTTTTAAATTTGGCAGATAATTTACAGTGAAATGAAATTTTAGAAGTCATTTTTTAAAGGTTTAGAACTGTATTTTCTCTGAGTAAAATGTTTGAAATGGTTTGATATTCTGTCTACCCGTTAACTGTCTTTGTTGAAAGTCCATTTTATATTTGGAAGCATTTTTGGTTACTGTAACAATATTGATTTGTTGTGGTTATATATAACTCAGTATTTCTAAAATTCACTGAACAGAGCATTTCATTTTTCAGAACTCCACGTTTTCAGTGTAAGTTATTTTTAACTTCTTATGATAATGCCATGTGTTATTTCAAAATTTCAGTAGTACTTGTGAGTGGAAACGATATAGTTTCTAATAATTTGTATCTTTAATGATATGATTGGTCACAGAACCATTTATTTGAACTTTTTCATCTTTTCTTAGGTCTTGATGTTAAAAGTGAAGCATGTCAGCGGTTTTTCCGAGATGGGCTAACTATATCTTTCACAAAAATTCTCATGGACGAGGCAGTGAGTGGTTGGAAGTTTGAAATTCATGTGAGTTTTGTCATTTATTTTGAAGACTCAGATTTATCCCTGTGTGTTTGTCTCTGGAAAACATTGCTAAGAATAATATATTTAGTTTGTTGATATATTTGACATAATTGAAGAACTTTTAGAATAGTCTTTTAGGATGAGTTTGAGATTTTTAGTTATGAAACTGTTTTAATCTGTCACCTGGAATCCCAAGTGCCTGTGACCTCATGCAAGATACTGTGTTTAATCAAATGTATTATGTTATATATTTAAAGAGTCCACTGTTTTATGAACCATTGAGAAAGAAAAATATCCAAGATAGGGAATGTAATTAGCTGGGACTCCCAATCTAGCTGGGACACCAAAGGGTATAATGTTAGTGCTAATATAGCTATAAATAAACTAACTCATCATGCAGAAATGATAAGCAAGAACTCTTGTAAGGTTTGGCAACTGGTAGAGAAAAGAAAATTTTCCCTAGAAACTTAAACTACAAACCAGTATTTTCACAAGTTTATGATATGAATTCAGACTACAATTTTAATAACAAAAGGTCAAACAGAATTTAAAGTGTTCTCAGAGTGATAGAATCTTCAAGTGACTAGTAGCATGAAACACAAGTACTCACAGGAATGCCTTCAGTTTACGACAAAAGTAATGCAAACTACCGTTGATTCTAAGACACCTTCATATTCTAGAAATTTTGAAAGTGAAAAAATATGTATCTTATTAGAATTATTGGACATACCGTACTTCAAACTTATGCTCATTTATAAAGTGGAATTAATCAGAAGTTATGAAATAAACAAAGTTTTTGTGAAATTTAATCTAGAAAATATAACTTAACAATTTCTAATAAATGACTGTGGTTTATAAGTTCTAATATTTTCTGATGTAACTTTTTAGTTGTAGATATAGACACTTTGGAAAAGACCTGTGACTTTAGAATTAAGGCTTAGATTACATCTCCCCATCATAGATAGCTGACATGGCTTTAAATGTTTAGGTTTTGGAATTATTGCCTTTAAAGTACTAATTCCAAAGAAAGAAAATTGTAATTACATGAATCCTATGGACATAGAACAGAAATAGACAACCTGTGGCACTTACTTCATTTGTAACCCTACTCAGATAACTTTTAAAGTTGGGTGCCGTTCAATGAAATACTATTTTTACTGATATATTCATTTGGTCACTGTATTTGTGAAATTAAGCAGAATTTAGATGACCAGTGTAGAAAGATTAAGAGATTATTATTAACAAGATTAGAATTTTTTTGTATTAGAAATTGCAATGTTTTCTCTTTTTAAATCAACTTCCTCTCCTTCTTTCTCTCCTTTCCATATAACAGAGGTGTATTATTAATAATACTCATCGCCTAGTGGAGCTTTGTGTGGCCAAGTTGTCCCAAGACTGGTTTCCACTTCTAGAACTTCTCGCCATGGCCTTAAATCCTTATTGTAAATTCCATATCTACAATGGTACACGCCCGTGTGACTCAATTTCCACAAGTACACAGTTGCCTGAAGATGAATTATTTGCTTGTTCCTCAGATCCTCGATTACCAAAAGTGTGTTGGTTTGTTGTTGCCAAAATTAAATACTAAAATTAGTTTGTATTTGTGACAAAATTTAAGTGACCCGAACCTCCCTTTTAACATAACCTTGTTTTCTGTGGTTTTCTTTGGAAAGACACATTTATTAAAATTCAACTCATGGCCAGCCGCATTATAATTCATGCCTGAATAAAACTTATATATTAGTAAGTTCATGAATATGGTAATTGGAGCCTAACGCTAAATTTTCCCTAGCAGCAATAATTCAGTGTTTGCTGCTTCAGTGTTAGAGAATATAACTAATGTAAATAATGAGCATCAACTCTATTTGTTGGCACTTCTTTATATATTTAACAACAGAAAATATACATTTATGTATAGACCACAAAAACAAAGATGTTTAAATTTTACACTTTTGCTTCAGTGACATATTATTAGACATTTTTTATGATGCTTTTGGTTTCTCTCTTTTTTTTGGGTCTTTTTTTGTGTTTCTTTATTTCAGAAGGGAGAGGGAGAGGGAGAAAGAGAGAGAGAGAAAACATCAGTGATGAGTCATTGACTAACTGCTTCCTGCTTGCTCCCCATTGGGGTTGGAGCTAGCAACAGGCACATCCCCTGACCAGGAATCGAACCTCGATCTCCTGGATCATAGATCAATGCTCAACCACTGAGCCACCCTGGGCAGGCAATGTTTTTGGTGTGGTAGGAGAAAATCTACAAATTCTAGTATATCTAATTCAAGGAAGTAGGGCAGAAGGAAGCAGGAACACATATCAACAGAACTGAGAAGCACTGAACTATCCATCTAGGCTACATAGAAGAGTCCCTGTTCTCTCTCTATTCATTTTAATTTCTCATGGCTTAATATCTTTAATGGCTTTTTTATGTAGCAGAGCCTATTTAATTTTATTCATTTGAATTCATATTTAAACACATGGAAAAAATCGACTAGCAATAGAAACAGAAAGCAGAACACAGATTTAGTGCACACTCATGGACACACATAAACACAAGTCTGAAAAATAACACAAAACAATATAGAATTTCTATAAAGTAATGTGAAAAATACATGTTTAGAGATAATTCTACAGTTTTTTTACCTATTTGAAAGCCTCTTATTTTTTCTTGCTAATTTCCATGATAGGACTTAAGTGCTTTGTTGAATAGATTTAGGAAAAGCAGACATCTTGTTCTTGATTTTGAAAAAACTTTGCATTTGATGTTTGCTGTGGATTTTTCATATTGACTTTATTATTTTGAGGTTATTTTCTTCTTAGTTTGTTGTGTTTTTATCATGATAGGATGTTGAATTTTGTGTAATCCATTTTCTGTATCAGTTAAGATGATCAGGTGTTTTGTTGCTGTTGTTTGTATGTATAACATATATAATTTCCTCATAATTTGTTTGCTAGTATGTTGAAAGTTTCCATCAATTTCGTCAGGGATGTCAGGTTTTAGTTTTCTTTTGGCTTTGGTACCAGCGTAATGCTGGCCTCGGTATGAGTTGGAATGTGTTTCATCCTCTTGAGTTTTTTGGAAAAGTTTGAGGAGAATGATGTTAATTCTTTAAATGTGGTCTTTGTTATTTTTTTGTTCAGAGGTTTATAATTAGTGATTCAATCTTTTCACTAATTGTAGCCTCTTCACATTTCTACTCCAAGTTCATTGTGGTGTAGGTTGGGTGTTCTAAACTTTGTCCACTTTATTTAGGTTATCTGATACATTGGCACACAGTTATTCATAGTACTTGTTAATCTTCTTTTCTGTGAGGTCTATAGTAATGTCCTCTCTTTCATTTCTGATATTAGGTATTTAGGTATTTTTTCTTTTCTTTAGCTAGTTGATCTTTTACAAGAAATAATTCTTGGTTTTGATTTTTTCCCCCTATATTTTTATCTCTGATCTAATGCTTTTCTTCCTGTGCTCTTTTTTATTTTAGTTTGATATATTTCTGGTTCCTTAAGGAGCAGAGTGATTGTTGACTATAGAGATTTATTTCATTAATGTATTTATAAATATTTCTCTTGGCATTAATTCCTTCTTTGGTCAGTTGGTTTTTTAAGAATGTACTGTTGCCTTTGGCTACAATGTGGTCAGTTGATGGGAGGGTCGTCCCATGCACCCAAGAGTTGTCAGTTGGATTCCCAGTCAGGGCACAGGCCCAGGTTTCAGGTTCAGTCCACATTTGGGGTACATGTGGGAGGTGGCTGATGGACATTTCTTTCTCAAATGGATGTTTCACTCTCTCCCCCTTGCCCTTATTCTTTGGAATAAAAAATAAAGAATATTGTTTTTTTCCTACAGATTTGATTTTCCCATTTTTCTGCTGTTACTGATTTTAGTTCATTCCATTGTGATCTGAAAAGATGCTTTTTATGATTTCAGTCTTTTTTTTAATAGACTTGTTCTGGTAGAATGTTCCATGTGTTCTTAAGAAAAATGTACATTCTGCTCTTGTTGGATATAGTGTTGTGAGATGTCTGACAGGTTGAATTGTTCCATAGTGTTACATTGAACCATTTCTTCATTACCGATATCTGGTTGTGCTATCCATTATTGAAAATGCATTAATGAGCTTATGAAACCTTAAGGTCATCTAAGGTCTTTCCTGGGCATGTGTTTTCCTTGAGCAGTCTCCATGTTTTTTTCTCTCCCTAGTTTCTCTTTGTACATGATTACTTTTAAATGCCTTAATTCCCCCAAATATGTTGCTTTTTTGGGCCTTAGTTCTGTTGTATTCCTTAATTAGTAATTTGCCCCAGTAATCTTGGGGTTTTCATTAACTATGCCTGCTCTTTCCTCTGGGTTTCCTTATCCTGAGTTCCAAGCCACTTTTGGTGGTTTTATCTCCAAGGCAGGCCACACAGACCAATTCTCTCAGGCTTCTAATGGACAGGTTATATTGTTACAAATTCAGTCCTTATAGTCTTCAGTTCATATAAGGGAACTAGTGATTGGACCACTGTGTCTCTTAAATTGTGCTAGTCAGGGGAAGGAGTAGGAATGGCTGAGTGAAAATACAGTGAAATCACAACCCTTTTGAATGTGGCTTTCATTCTCATAATTGAGAATTTCCTGGTTGCTGTAAATTTTGGACTGATTCCCAGAGCCTCATAAAATTATTTAACAAGAGCAAACTTTTGAGCTTCATAATCTGATATTCTGCTCATGTCATTCCTTTTTCAGCCCTTTGAAACTAAGTAAAAAGTTAGGAAATTGCCATAGTAAAGCCATTCAGAAATAAAATAATTTAATTACTGCAGTTTTAAAATTTATTTAGATTTCCATGATATGAAATCTAGAATTAGGTCACATCGAAGTTTCTCTCTCTGTTCCTCTCTTTATAATTTGAATAAAAAACTTCACCTCAGGTGAGAAGTAAAAAAATTTTTTTAAAATATGGCATTTTGGAAGACAAGATATAAAGATTTTTCTTCCACAGTTATGCTTGTACACTTGACTTTTATATTTATATAAGTTTTAAGGTTATTTTCCACTTTACATATGTAAATGTTTTAAGCTATGTCATGACCCCTGCCTAATTCCTGTTCACTAGATACGTGGGATAGGAACAAATACCAACTTTGCCCTTATAACCTACTCTGTAGTTGTCATCTGAGCTGCTTCTGTTTCAAGGGATGTAGAGAGCAAAATAAAATAGGAAGTTTTAAGTCTCTATGAATAAATATATGTATGACCATATAATAAAAATATTTTGTATTTTTTTAAAGATAATTTTATTATTTTATTGAATTTCTAATTCTAACTTATTTCAAACAAATATATTTTACATAGTAACTTTTTAAATTTTATTTCTTACTTAAGGAAAGAATTAACTCATTATTAACTGTGTTCCAGGGTTGGCTAGTGGATCTCATCAATAAATTTGGCACATTAAATGGGTTCCAGATTTTGCATGATCGGTTTATTAATGGATCAGCATTGAATGTTCAAATAATTACAGCCCTTATTAAGTAAGTTATGTTTTAAAGTTAATATTCAGTGTAGTATAAAATGTATTGCCTTAAAAATTTCTAGTCATTATTTTTATTTTAAAGTAAAAATGTGAATTTTTTTAAGTATTGAAACTATTTTGTAGTTCAGTCTTGATAAAATTATTGGATGTTACAGACATTTGTGTTTTCCTTTTTTCAGACCATTTGGACAATGCTATGAGTTTCTCAGTCAACATACAGTCAAAAAATACTTTATTCCAGTTATAGAAATAGTTCCACAGTTTTTAGAAAATTTAACTGATGAAGAACTGAAAAAAGAAGCAAAAAATGAAACCAAAAATGATGCCCTTTCAATGATTATTAAATCTCTGAAGAATTTAGCTTCAAGGATTCCAGAACAAGATGAAACTGTGAAAAATTTAGAAATTTTTAGGTTAAAAATGATACTTAGGTAAGATATTTTCCTCTTTAAATAATTATCTGCTTGACTTTTTATAATGATACTTAATAATAATTTTTCTTATAGATTGTTGCAAATTTCTTCTTTTAATGGAAAGATGAATGCATTGAATGAAATTAACAAAGTGATATCTAGTGTATCATATTATGCACATCGGCATGGTAATCCTGAGGAGGAAGAATGGCTGACAGCTGAGCGAATGGCCGTAAGTCCCTTTGATTCTTCTTTCATGACTAAGAACCTGCTTAAGCCAAACATGATTGATATCAATTAATGTTTAAAGAAACAGTAACAAAAACTAACACTGAAATTTGGAGATTGATTCATTAACTTTCTTTATAATAGTGATAAATGATTTATTATTTTGAAATGATAGGGTAATTTTGGTTAATATTTTCATTTTGGTTTGGGTTTTTTTACTTTAAATATTTTTTTAAATTTTAATTACAGTTGACATACAATATTTTATTAGTTTCAGTATTTTATTAGTTAATGGCTACAGCCCAGTGAGTAGACATTATATAACTGAGTGATCATCGTGATAAATCTCTTACCCATCTGACAGCATACATAGTTATTACAATACTAAAGGCTATATTCCCTGTACTGCACTTTATATCTCCATGAATATTCTGTAACTACCAATTTGTATTTCTAAATCCCTTCACCTTTTTCTCCCACTCCCCTAACTTCCTCCCATCTAGCCACTGTCAGAATATTCTCTGTATCTATATAGGAGTCCATTTCTGTTCTGCTTGTTCCTTTGTTTTTTAGATTCAGTTGTTGATAGGTAAGTATTTATAGCCATTTTATTCATATTTTTTATCTTTTATTTTTTTTCATCTTGAAGAAGACCCTTTAACATTTCATGTAATAATACTGGGTTGGTGGTGGTGAATTCCTTGAGCTTTTTTTATCTGGGAAGCTCTTTACATGTCCTTACATTCTAAACGATAGCTTTGCTGAGTAAAGTAATCTTGGTTGTAGGTGTTTGCTTTTCATCTCTTTGAATATTTCGTGACAGTCTCTTTTGGCCTGCAAAGTTTCTGTTGAGAAATCAGCTGACAGTCTTATAGGAGCTCCCATGTAGGGAACTGTCTTTCTTTTGCTGCTTTTAAGATCTTGTTTATCTTTAACCTTTGCCATTTTATTTATGATGTGTCTTGGCGTGGGCCTCTTTTCATTCTTCTTGTTTGGGACTCTGAATTGCCTGGGCTTGTATGTCTATTTCCTTCACCAAGTTAGGGAAGTTTTCTGTCATTATTAGTAATAGTAGTATTTTTAATCCTCACTAGAGGATATTTTTTCCATTGTTTTTTTTTGGGGGGGTGTGTGAAGAGAGAGAAACATCAGTGTAAGAGAGACACATAGATTGGTTGCCTGCCCTTGTGCCCTTGGCCGGAATGGAACCTGGGACCCTTCAGTCTGCGGGCAGACACTATAACCACTAAGCCAAACTGGCTAGGGCTCTGTCATTATTATTATTATTATTATTATTATTATTATTATTTTTAATTTTATTATTGTTTAGAATATTACAGATGTCCCTTTTTCTCCCCAGTGACCCGTTCCAGCCCGTTCCTTCCCCCTCCCCAGTCCCTCTCCCCACCATTGTCCATGTCCTTGGGTTGTGTATATATGCATATAAATTCTTTGATTACTCTCTCTCCCTCCACCCACCCGCCCTCCTCCATCCCTGTGACATTCATCAGTCTCATCTGTGCTTCCATGTCATTGAATCTATTCCATTCATCAGTTTATTAAGTTCTTTAGGTTCCACATGTAAGCAAGATCATGTGATATTTGTCTTTCTCTGCCTGGCTTATTTCACTTAGCATAATATTCTCCAGGTCCATCCATACTGTCCCAAAGGGTACGAGATTCTTCTTTACAGCTGCGTAGTATTCCATGGTGTAAATGCCCCATAGCTTTTTTATCCACCCATCTACTAATATGCACTTGGGCTGTTTCCAGATCTTAACTATTGTAAATTGTGCTGCTATGAACATCGGGGTACATAGGTCCTTTATGATGAATGTTTCAGGATTCTTAGGATACATTTCTAGGAGTGGAATCACTGGGTCAAACGGTAGCTCCATTTCTAATTTTTTGAGGAACCTCCGTACTGTTTTCCATAGTGGTTCCACCAGTCTGCATTCCCACCAGCAGTGTACTAGGGTTCCCCTTTCCCCACACCCTCGCCAGCACATGTCGTTTGTTGATTTGTTGATGGCAGCCATTCTGACAAGTGTGAAGTGATACCTCATTGTGGTTTTAATTTGCATCTCTCTGATGATTAGCGACCTCGAGCATTTTCTCATGTGTCTCTTGGCCATCCATATGTCCTCTTTGGAGAAGTATCTAATTAAGTCCTTTGCCATTTCTTAATTGGGTTGTTTGTCTTTCTCTTGCTGAGTGCTATGAGTTCTTTGTACACTTTGGAAATTAGCCCCTTGTCAGGTTCATCCTTGGCAAATATGTTTTCCCAGACCATGGGGCTCCTTTGTATTTTGAGGCTGTTTTCTTTTGCTGTGCAGAAGCTTTTTAGTTTGATATAGTCCCATATGTTTTTTTCTTTTGTTTCTCTTGCCCTAGGAGATGTATCAGTGAAAAGTCCACTACGTGGGATGTCTGTGACTTTACTGCCTATGTTTTCTTCCAGGATTTTTATGGTTTTGTGACCTACATTTAAATCTTTTATCCATTTTGAGTTTATTTTTGTGTATGGTAAAAGTTGGTGGTCGAGTGTCATTCTTTTTATGTATCTGTCCAATTTTCCCAGCACCACTTATTGAAGAGACTGTCCTTACTCCATTGTATACTCTTGCCTCCTTTGTCAAATATTAACTGTCTGTCATTATTTTTTAACATGTGTTTTCAATTCCTTGCTCTTTCTTCTCCCAGGACCCTCATGAGGTAAATGTTATTACACTTGAAATATTACCAGAGGCTCCTTATACTATCCTTAATTTCTTGGATGTTTGTAAGTTCTCATTGGGTGTTTTTGGTTTCCTTATCTTCCAAATTCCTTGTTTGATCTTCTGCTTCATCTTCTCTACTGTCGATTTCTTGTAATGTATTCTTCTTTTCAGTTAGTGTATCCTTCATTTTTGACTGGTTCTTTTTATGTTTTCCGTTTCTGTTACTCTTTTGACGTTCTCACTAAGTTCATATACTCTTCTCTTAAGTTCATTGAACAGTTTTAGAACCATTGTTTTGACCTCTGCATTGAGTAGATTACTTGTTTCCCTTTTATTTAGTTCTTTTTCTGGAGTTTTATTGTGTTTTTTCATCTGAAGCCTGTTTCTTTGTCTCCTCATTTTGGGAGCCTCCCTGTGTATGTAGTATTAGGTAGAGCTGCTACCTCTCCCAGGCTTTGTAGAGTTGCTTAATGTAGTAAGTGGCCTGTAGGGTCCAGTGGCACATCCTCCCCATTCACCCGAGCTGGGCATTTCACGTGTTTCTCCCCCCAGAACCATCCCCCATGCAATCTGTGAGCTCCTTCTTGTAGTTGAGCCTTGATTGCTGTTGACACATCAATGTGAGGGATTTACCCCCAGGCTGATATGCTTTGAGGATTTGCTGTGATGATCCCTGGAGAATCAACTATGCAGACGCCAACCCCACAGAGCATGACTCTCTTCAGCACAGTTCTAGTGCCGGCTGAGTTTGCCCATTGGGTATGTTACTTGTGAAGATAGTTGGATGCTACTTTGGCATCGTCGGAAACTATCCACTGGGAGGTGCAGTCCAAGGTCAGCACTGCCTGTGTTCTGCCCAGGGCCTCCTGGCATGAGCTACAAAGTGATCTGTAGATTCCTGCTATTAGTGCTAGGCTTGGAGCTGCCCAGGAGAGGCCAAGTTGTGAACCAAGGCCATTTGCCAGTAGGGCCAGGCTTGCAGCCATTTAGTGAGAGGTTTGGGGCATGTTGAGGCCAGATGCAGCTTGGTTGAAAAATGTTAGTAAAGTCTCAGGAATGAGATAAGACAGACTGTTTATATGGAAAAGACACTGGAAATGACTTGAGTAGCCCCTCACATTGTGTGGGGAGGGGTCTGTCTCGAAATCACAGGTAAGGGGGAACAGTGTGAGTCAGGTTGTTGAATACTCATACATGACACCTGCCTGCTTGCTCTGTGGGGGAGAGCTCAGAAAAGGAATTGTGACCTCTGCCAGGACTTTGCCTAGAGGCCAGGCAACTCATTTCCTCCTTATGATCATGGTGTCCCAGCCCTGGAACTCAGAGTGAGTGAATCCAAATAAGTCCATAAGAGGACCTTTTAAGAGGAATGCTGTGGGGACTACAGCAGCCCTTTGTGTCACTGGCCATAATCCCTGCTGATTTTTACAGCTAGAAGGTTTGGGGAATTTTCTTCCCAGTACAGGAGACCAGGACTGGGGTGCCTGCTGTGGGGCTAGGAACTCTCTTCAGGGGCAACGAAGTCTTGATAGCTCTCCCAGTTTTTATCTTCCACTTGTGGATGTGAGACCAGTTTGTTCCTAGGCTCCACCCCTCCTACAATCTCCATGTGGCTTCTTTAAGTCCTTTGTTTTAGGACTTATGTGCAGCTAGATTTCAGGCATTTTGCATGATGGTCATTCTGTAGTTTAGTTGTGATTTTGATGTGGTTGTGGGAGGATGCCAGTATCACATTTACGTACTTCACCATCTTTTACCAGAAGCTCCAACTTATTATTTAATGTAGGTGCTTATGTTGCTATTATAGTTTAGTGATTTGGTTAAAATGAAGCAGATATAGGTGATATTCAGAGTGGTTGGTAGATCTGGAATTTAGTGAATGAATTGGTGTGCTGATAACTTGTCACTTCAGTTTAGATATCTGTTCTAAGGTGGGGATTACATTTTAAAATGTAAAGTATCCATGGATTAATGTTTTGTTATAATTTTAATAACTGCATTTAAAAATTACTTATATCTATATTACTTGAAATTGAAAGAAAACTTCCCTAAATATTTACATATACAGGCTGGGGCAAAAGTAGACTTACTGTTCATGTGGAAAATAACACAATAATTCATAAATAATAATACAAGAATAAACTGTGTTTTGCGTACTTTAAAACTGTAAACCTTCTTTGGCCTTGCCCCTTATTTTAGTGTTGAAATGAGTAGCAAGCAGTAGACCACATGGGTTATTCAGTAATATTTTTTTAGTGGATAGCGTATGCCAACATTGGGGCTATATCTGTGAAGAACAAGGTGTACCTTAAAGGAGTCTATAGTTTGTTTAATACTGTAAAAGATCAAAATGTAATAAAAGGTGTTTTGAGGACACTTGGATGGTATTGAGAAATAGTATAATGTAGACCCAGCTCCTAACTTAGTGTTTTATGTATGCACTTTGCCTTTGTGGAGTGTCCATTGCAAATTTATTCTGAATGCTCTTGAATTTTTACTAATACTTGACAGGTACAGAAAATGAGTGTTCAGAAACTTTTGAAAAAATTTGTTATTCCTGTGACATTTTTATTGTTTTTTATACAAGACTGTCACTCAAATTAGAAATATATGAATTGTTGTCCTGTTATTTTAAGAAGTGTTCTAAGATAAATTTATAGGGACATTTCTCTTTGAGAAAAATTAAATTCTATGCAACTATTTATTGATTAAAACAGAAATAAGCACGTTACATTAATGTGTTATAATTTGTAAATTTAGCATTAAATATGGGAACATGTTGCATGCAAAATAGAGTTCTATGTAATTATTGTGTTATTGAATAATTTTGCATTAAAACAGCACAAATACATTTTATTAGTATATTATAATTTGTGAACATAAAAATGATTTGGGCTTTTAACCTTTGTTTTGTTTTGTTTTGTTTTGTTTTGTTAATCCTCACCTGAGGATATTTTTTCTATTGCTTTTTAAAGAGAGTGGAAGGGGAAGGAGGGATGGAAAAAGAGAGAGAGAGCGACATCGAAGCAAGAAGGGATGGAAAAAGAGAGAGAGAGCGACATCGAAGCAAGAGAGACACATCTATTTGGTTGCCTCCCACATGTGCCCCAACCAGAGCCTGAGATCAAACGTGCCCTTGACCGGAAATTGAACCAGAAACCCTTCAGTGCTTGGGCCAGCGCTCTTAAGCACTGGATCACACCAGCCAGGGCAGGTTTTTAACTTTTTAATGTTATTTAGAAATCTGAACCATGTTGTTGTTTTTATTTATTTATTTTTAGTTTTATTTAGGTATAATTGAAATACATCTCTGTATAAATTGCACAGCATAACAATCTGACTTATATGTATTGTGAAATGATTAACACAAGTTTAGTTAACTTCATCATCTCATACAGATACAAAAAGAGAGACAAAAGGGCTTTTTCTTGTGATGAAGCCTTTTACGATATTGTCATTACTTTCCAGTGTGTAAAATAGCAGTGTTAACTATAGCCATCATATTGTGCATTATATCCCCAGTACTTGTTTTTCTCATAATGGAAAGTTTGACATTTTTTACCACTTTTTATTCAATTCCATCTCTCTATTTTGCTTTTTTTAAAAAAGGCTTATTTTTAGTTTCTGCTTTGAAACAAACTATTGTATTACATTTAGGAATGGATACAACAGAACAATATCTTATCCATAGTCTTGCAAGACAGCCTTCATCAACCTCAGTATGTAGAAAAGCTAGAGAAGATTCTTCGTTTTGTGATTAAAGAAAAAGCTCTGACATTACAGGATCTTGATAATATCTGGACAGCACAAGTAAGGAATTTAAGATGATAATTATTTTATTTTTATAAGAAAGATACTAAAAATTATATATCTTGTGGTAGTCATATATAGTGACATGTGATTTTACATTAAGTATAAACATTTTATATATGCAGATATCCTGCCAAGAATGTGTGTTTTTTAAAAAAAAAAAGTTTTCCCCATCTTTACAGTGTTTGCTAATGGGTATGAATTATAAGTTACATAATAATTCTATATGTTAAATGTAGACTGATAACAATTATAAGATGGATGTTTTTTCTTGTAAACTTAAAAGAAACAAACATTAGACGGGTAACATTACTATTATACTTAAAAGACTTCTGATTGTTCTTTAAGATTTTACTTTTCATAAGGATAAGTGACCTTTCTAGTTTCAAAAGGATTTATTTAATTAACTTAATGACATGTTTTGTTTTCATGGATTAGTTGGGAAGTATTAAGCTCTAAGTAACAAAGGTTCTCATTTTTATGAGAAACCAACAAACTATTCATTGTTGTTGACATTGAGCACTTAGTTTCCAGCTTTTGAACATTTACTACTTTGTCTTATTTTTTTCTTAATTTTATTAGAAAATATTCTATAAATTCCTAAAGTGTGTTACTGTTAATACTAAGAAACTGAGTATAAAATTAGTGTAAATGGCAACTTGAAGCATTTAAAATATAAGGAGTTCTGTAATAAATAACCTCAGCTGACGTAGTTGGAAACATTTTGTTAATTATTAGAGATTGACATAGTAGACTACTTAGTTCCTATCTTTATTAAAGTTTAAGTACACTATAATTTTTTGTTGTTTGCTTGCTTATGTTTACGTCATGTTACTTCTTCAACAGGCAGGGAAGCATGAAGCCATTGTAAAGAATGTACATGATCTGCTGGCAAAATTGGCATGGGATTTTTCTCCTGAACAACTTGATCATCTTTTTGATTGCTTTAAGGTAGTAGTTCAAACAGTAAAGTAGTACCATTTCAAATAAAATTAATTATTTAGATATATGTTTTATTTAGCAATATACTTATAAATTTCATCAAAGAGTTTCTCATAAAGATTCACTGTATGTCTATTCCAATCCAAATTTAACACTATTTTTATTACAGTAATAATTTCCATCACAAATACAAGATTATAATGTCTTTTCCTCAGGTTATGTCAGATTATTTCATTTTCTCTGTGGCATTTGTTTGTTTGTTGGTTTCTATAGGTTAAAATAAACTGTAAAATACAGGAAAATGTTATTTGTTATAATGGAAAGTTGGACTCAGTAACAAATGTGGAGCCAAGAATTAAACAAAAAACAAAGTGGTTCTCTCTGGTAATGTACACAGGTGCACAGAAATTTGATTCAGAAAGAAATTCAACTCTCTAATACTATGTCTACATTGATATAATTGGGCACTTTTAAAAAACCTCTCCATGTAGTTGTTAGGGTTGATTGGAGGATTTGTGGATCATGAGCATAAAATCATATATCATTATTCATGAACAAATATTCTAGTAATATTAGGTTATATTATACTTCATAATTTTATTATTCAGACATTTGAGTTCTTTCTGTTTGGGGATAATACAGATAATTCTGCTATAAAGATTGTTGAATATATATCCTGGTACAGCTATTAACAAATTTCTTCAGGGTATATATTCAGAAATAAAAGTGTGTCATAGGATACAAGAACCTTCATTTTTAAGAATGTAAGACTGTTTTCTTAACAGTTCTTTGTAGGTTGTAACTAAATGATTCTCTTTCATAAATATTTGCATTCAGTTATATTTGCTTATGTTACTGTTTAAGAGCTAGTCTTTTCACTATTTGAGTTCTTAATCTTTGTTTCCCAGTGTATTTGTATTATTTTTATAGTCCTTGCCAGTGTTTTGTTTTTGTCAGAGTTGTTAATTTTTCCAGGTTCAACGTGTTTTGAACTATTCTTGTCTCCTTTTTGGTGAATGCCTACTCATATCATTTAATTGTTTATTTCTCCTATTTGTTGTTGTTTTTTATAGATTCCTAAGAGGTTTTTGTATATCTAAATACACAGTTCTTATTCATAAAGTATAAAAAAAAAATTTCTCAGAGTTTTATTAGCAGTTTGTCTGAATCAAGATCCAAATACGTTTCTAAGTGTATTTTATATGTCTTTTAATCCTCTTTGATCCTATAGTTGCCTCCTTTATCCTCAGCAGTTTTTTAATTTTTATCATCATTTCAAAAGGAATTTTTCTGGGTGCTAGAACACTTAGAAGGAAGAATTCAAGTTGTCTTTCTAGAAGTCCCATATTTATTATTTTAAATTGCTGTATAATAACTTCATAAAATTTATTCTTTTTTCCAATTTGGGGTATTAGGTAAATATCAGTTTTTTATGTTCTAATAACCACTGATTAACAAGAGAAAATATATATAGCTTGCTCTGTGTTCTATTAACTGGCCTTACAAAACCCTTTTATTTTGAGAAAATTGTAGGTTCACATACCATGTTAAGAAATAATACAGAATCTCATGTATTCTTTACACAATTTCTTCCAGTGGTAGCATCTTGCAAAAATGTAATGCAATATCATAAACAAAATATTGACACTTATACATTCATGGTAGGAGATAATTTCCATCATCACAGACATCCCTTATTTGCCCCTTTGTAGCTACACTCAGCTTTCTCTTTCCCCTTTTCTCCTTAACCACTAGTAACCACTAGTCTTTTCTCTGTTTCTATAATTTTGTCATTTTAAAACCCTTTGGGGGTTTTCCCCCACTTGGCATAATTCTCTGCAGGCCCATCCAGGTTGTTGTATGTATCTATAGCTAGTTTCCTTTATTGCTGTGTAGTAGTTATGAATTTACTATGATTTACTTAATCATTCACCCTAGAGGGTGGACCTAGAGGGTGTTTCTGTTTGGAGTTTATTACAAATAAAGCTGAATGAACATTGATGTGCAGATTTTTTTGTAAACATGGTCTTTGTTTCTCTGAGATTGTATTCCTGGATTGAGTGGTAGTTACATATTCAGTTCGATTTAGTTTTTTCCAAAGCAGTCTCATAAAGATAGAATTCACAAACTGTAACGTTCATACTTTTAAAGTGTACAATTCAGTGTATTTTAGTATATTTACATAATTATGGAATAGTCAGAACTATCTAATTTCAGAATATTTTCATTATACTAAACAAAGCTTTATAGCCATGGTCCTCATTTTGTCCCTCTTCTAGCCCCTATTCCCACTACTCTTTATTTTTCTGTGGATATTCCTATTTTGGACATTTCATATAAATATGTGGCCTGTTTTGACTGGCTTCATTCATTTAGGTAATGCTATATCATGTATCAGACTTAATTCCTTTTTATTGCCAAGTTATATTTAGTACTGTTGATAGTGTGGAATTATATTAAGTAGTGTGGATATATCAGTTTTGTTTATGTATGGATCAGTTAATGGACATTGGGTTTTTTTGTGTGTATTGTGATTCTGATGGTGTCTAATATGATTCTGATAAAAATATACATAACAAGTTTTTCTTTGGATATATGTTCCTTTGTATTAGCAAATAATATTCCATTGTACACATTCATCAGTAAATGAACATTGGGTAATTTCCACTTTTCTATTATTAATAATGCTACTGTGAACATTAATGTACAGAATTTTGCATGGACATATGTTATCAGTTTTCTTGGGTATATAATGTAAGGGGAATTGCTAGGTCATATGATAACTCTGAGTATATAATTTTGAAGAACTGCCAAGCTGTTTCCCAAAGTGGCTGTACCAATTTATATTCCAAACCACAATGCATGAGAGTTCCAGTTTTTTCTTATTCTTCTGTTTTTGTTATTGTCTATCTTTTATTTTAGCCTTCCTATGGAATTGAAGTGGTATCTGATTGTGGTTTTGATTTGTATTTCCTTAATAGCTAATGATATTGAGCATCTTCTTGTGTATCTGTTGGCAATTTGTATACCATCTTTAGAGAAATTCCTGTTTAAGCCATTTAATTATTTCTCTTTATATTTTTGATGTATAACAATTCTTGATATATTCTATATAATAATTCCCCTACCAAACTATGGTTTTCAAATATTTCTTATTTTAGATAGATTGTCTTCACTTTCTTGAAAGTGTCCTTTTTATAACAAAATTTTGGTTTTTTTATTCAGGTGACTTCACATAACGTAAAATTAACCATTTTGAAATGTACAATTCAATGGAATTTAGTACAACTGTTGTGCAACCAGTACCCAAGTTCTCAAACAGTTTCATCACCCCAGTCTTTTTTCTTTTCATCCTTTCTCCCTGACTCTGAAATCCAGCAGTGTGCTTTCTGTCTCTAAAGATTCTGTTATTCTGGATAAAACTTTTAATTTCGATGAACTTCTGTTTACCTGGAATGGAGCCTTTTTTGTCATATGCTTTTTGTTTCCTGTTTAAGAAATCATCTCCTGTAGTCTCCAAGATATTAAAAAAAATTATTTTCTCCTTATTAGTTGTAGCTTTTATATTTAGGTCTGTATTCCATTTTGAGTTAATTTTTTGCATGTGGTAGGATAAGAATTCTAAATTCATTTTTTTAAATGTGAATATTTAGTTGTCCCAGAACATGTGTTTGAAAGACTGTTCTTTTCAAACTGTCCTTGGCCTTATTGTCTAAAATCAGGTAAATGATACATGTGAGGATTTATTTCTATTCTTTTTTGTTCTATTCCATTAATTATATGTTATGCCAGTAGCACATTGAATTGATGAGTGTAGCTTTGTAGAAAGTTTTCAAGTTAGGAAGTGAGTTCTCAAACTTTTCCTTTTTAATACTGTTTGGCTCTTTTTAGTTTGCTGAATTTTTATGTCTTTTAAAATTAGCTAGTCAATTTCTGCAAAAAAAGTTAGCTGGGATTCTGATAGAGATCGTGGGGCAGTTTTAAATTACTTTGTATTGTATTTCCCTCTAATCCATGGATATGGAATAGAATAGTTTTTCATTTATTAAAGAATTTTTTACTTATTTAGGTCTTCAGTTTCTTTGAACCACTCTTTTTAGTATTTTTTTGTATTTTTGTTAAAATACTATGATGCTATGATAAATGGAAGTATTTTCTTTATTTTTGAGTGTTTAATTTATAGAAAAATATATCTAATATATAGAAATACAATTGATTTTTCTAGGTTCATTTTGCATCCTGCAACCCTGTTAATTTTTTTTTATCCTCACCCAAGGATGTTTTTTCCATTGATTTTTAGAGTGAGTGGAAGGGAGGGAGGAGAGGAGGGTGGAAAGAGAGAGAGAGACATTTCAGAGAGACACACTGATTGCTTGCCTTCTGGGAATCAAATCTGCAATCCAGGTACATGCCCTTACGGTGCTTGGGCCAATGCTCTAACCATTGAGTAACACTGGCCAGGCTAAATTTTTTTTATTATTTTTTTTTAAATCCTCACTGAGGATATGTTTTTGTATTGATTTTTAGAGAGAAGAAGTGGGGAGGGGAGGGAAAGAGAGCGAGAAGCATTGATGTGAGAGAGAAACATTGATTGGCTTCCTCTTGCCCAGACCAGAAATCACACCGAAAACCTGTCCCCTAACCTGGAATTGAACCCACCTTTTGGAGTAAAGGACTAAGCTCCAACCAACTAAGCCACACCAGCCAGGGTTTCTTGTAATTTATGTACAAGATCATATTACTTACAAATAGAGACAGTTTTCTTCTTTCTTTTCCAATCTGGATACCTTATTTTCTTCATTGCCTAATAGCCCTGACTCAGACCTGTAACATAATGGTGAAAGAAGTGGTAAAAGTGATGAAGTATTCTTAATCTTAGATGGAAAGCTTTCAGGTTTTCCCAATTGAGAATGATATTAACTATGGCCTTTTTATAGATGCCCTTTATCAAATTTAGGAAAGTTCCCTCCTGTTCTTAATTTATTATTATAATCATGAAAGGATGTTGAATTTTGTCAGTTGTTTCTCTGTTCTATTGCAGTATTAAGTGCTTTCTTTTTTTGTTCCTCTCTTACATTGATTTCCATTCACAGTGATGAACAATCCATTTTCTCTACCTCCTTTTTAGATTTTAATATATTCAGGATTTTCACCCCCAGTATGTGTGCAGTGAAATATCCTTTATGGCTTTAAAATATTTTTAAATGGATAATATATAGCACATCTTTTATGTGCTTATTACCATCTGTGTCTTTGGTAAACTTTCTCTTAACTTGTCTATTTTCTTTTTCTGTTTTTTAAAAACTTTATTTATCTTTATTGGTGAAAGTATGGAACACACCCTCTTTAATTCCTCCCTTGGCTACTATCTCATACCTCCTACAGTTCTCTATGTTTGCATGCAAACCACAGCCCCAAAAGACTACCCTTGGGGCCCCAAACAGAGCTCCAACTGTGGAGGGAGTTCTCCCTGAACAGTGGGGCAGAAAGACAGGACTGAGGGATATGAAAACAATCACTCCAAGAGGAGGGTCCTCAGGGACAGCTTCTTCACTCTGTGTGAAATTACTTTCAGGCCAAACCAGGCCACCCATTCATACCTGGAAATGCAGCCCTCTCTATGCTGAGTATCAAGGCCCTATTTTCTAATTCGGTTCTTTTCTTATTGTTGAGTTGACAGAGTTCTTTAAGTATTCCAGATGTTAGTTCTTTGCTAGATATGTGGTATGCATATGTATTCTCCCAGTCTTTGAATTTTCTTATAATCCTATTAATAGTAATTTTTGCTAGCAGAATTTTAATTTTTAAAACAATTTTACTTAACTTTTAATGAATTTAGGGAGGACAGGGGGAAGAGAGAGGGAGAGAGAGAGAGAAACATCAATTAGCTGACTCACGCACCCATGCACACCCCAACTAGGAATAAAACCTGAAACCTGGGTATGTGCCCTGACCAGCAGTTGAATCCACCACCTTCTGGTGTACATGGCAATGCTCCAACCAACTGAGCCAGCTATGGCACAAAATTCTTTTGATAAAAATCCAGTTAATTTATTTATTTATTCATGTAGATCACACTCTTGGTGTCAGGACTAAGAACTTGTTGCCTTGCTGTAAATTCCACAAAATTTCTCCTGTTTTCTTTTTTCTGAAACTTTTATTACATTTAACTCTGATCCATTTTGAGCTAAGTTTTCTTTTGATGTGAGGCTTAGATAGCAGGGGTTTTTTGTTTTTTGTAACCTGTATATTTCCATTGTTCTAGCATCATTTGATGAAGAACCGTCTTTTATTTTACTTACATTAGAATACTTTCACACTTTGGTAAATGTCAGTTGGGCATACTTTATGGATCTGTTTTTAAGTTCTCTATTTAGTTCCATTTGTCTGTTTCTATGACAACACTACATTGTCTTGATTCCTATTTTCAAGTGTATTTTGAGGTCAAGTTGACAGAATCCTCTTTTTTTTTAAAAATTGTTATTCTCATTCTTTTGCCTTTGTATATAAATTTCAGTATAATCTGGTGCATGTGTTTGACAAACCTTGCTGGGATTTTTATAGGAATGCTGTAAACTTGTGTATCTGTTTGGGAAGAATTAACATTTTTGCTATCTTCAAGTCTTCTGTTCTATGAACACTGTATGCCTCTTTGTTGATTTAGATCCTTTGAGGTTTTTCTTGTGTTCTGTAGTTTTAGCTTACAAATTCTGTACATGTTTTATATTTTATACTTGGTAGTAAGTATAATGTTACTGTATTTCTAATACTGATTTTCTATCATTAGTTTATGATAGACATATTTAATTTTTATTTCCTGTGATCTTGCTTAAGTCTAGGAAACTTAAAAAAAATTTTTCCTCTCAGATTTTAGACAGATTTTTACATAGAGACATCATATAATCTCCATATAGGAGGAGTTTTACTTCTTCCTTCCCAATTAGAATGTTTTTCCTTTATTTTTCTTGTTTCATTATACCGGCTAGAATCTTCTGTACTTAATATTGAATAGAAGTGGTTAGAGCAGGCATGTGTATCTTATCTCAATATTAGGGAGACGTAATCATCAGTGTTTTACTATTAAGAATGTTAGCTGTATGTTTTCTGTAAATGCCCTTCATTCGGTTTGGAAGGTTCTGCTTCATTCCTATTTCTAAGAGCTTTTGTCATGAATACATATTGAGTTTTATCTACATTTAATTTATGTATTGTACCATTTTCTTTACCTAAAAGTATGGTAAATTACAAATTATTTTTCAATAGTTGAAACAGCCTTGTATCCTTGGAATAAACCAGACTTCATATTATATTTACTTAATACATATTGCTTAATTCCATTTATTCATATTTGTTAAGGAATTTTACAGATATGTTCATCAGTAGCATGGTCTTTAGTTTTTGGGTGTTGTTTTGGTGTGTATTTTTTTTAATTGTCTTCATAAAAGAGGTTGGGAAGTGTCTTTTTTTTATTTTCTGGAAATCATGTGTAATAGGTGTTCGTTTTTAAATGTTAGGTAAATTGTTCAGTGAAACCATCTGAATTTGATAATTTTGTTCCTGAGAATTTTTAAATTCTGAATTTAATTTCCTTAGTAGGGATAATTTTATACAAATTATCTATATTGGTGGAATTGTAGCAATAAGTTGTCAAATATTTCTGTATTGAATTGTTTCTGGTACCCGTATTCATCTTTCATGTCTGCAGAGGCTGTAGTGATATCTCTGTGTCATTCTTGATATTGGTAATTTGTGTATTCTCTATTTTTTCCTTTATCACCAACCTAGATGTTTCTCAGATTATTGATCCTTTCAAAAAGCCAAGTTTTTATTTCATTAATTTTTTTTATTGTTTTTCTCTGTTTTTAATTCTGTTGGTTTTAGTTTAGTTTTTAGTATTTCCTTTCTGCTGTTTTTTTCAGGCTTTGTTTCTCTCTTTGTCTAGATTCTTTTTATTGATAACATATAAATGTGTATTCACATTTTTGGGGTGTTTTTTTATTTTAAAAATTTTCAATATTAGTTTCAGATATATAGTACAGTGTTTAGAGATTTATGTAACTTAATCCCCCTGATTAAGTTTTAGTGCCCACGTGGTACCATACATACTATTAAATTATTATTGGTTGTATTCCCTGTGCTGTACTTTACATCCTTGTGACTTATTTTGTGAGTACCAGTTTGTGCTTCTTAATCCCTTCACCTGTCTACCCAATCCTCCTCCCCTCTGGCAATGTTTGTTTTATCTACACGTTTGTCTCTGCTTTATTTGTTCATTTACTTTGTTTTTTAGATTTCACACATAAGTGAACTCATATGGTATTTGTCTTTCTCTGTCTGACTTATTTCACTTAACATAATACCCTCTAGATCCATTGATGATGTTGCAACTAGTAAACTTTCATTGTGTTTTATGGCTACATAATATTTTGTTGTATATTATGTACCACAGCTTCTTTATACTGTCATCTATCTATGGATACCTAGGTTGCTTCTATACCTTGTCTATTGTGTATAAAATGTCCTTCATCTCTTATTATAGTATTTGTTTCAAAGTGTTTTTTCTGATACAAGTATTGCTGCCCTAGTGTTTTTATTTCTATTTGCATGAAATACCTCTTTTTTAATCTTTTTGTTAATCTTTTTAATTTGTTAGTCTGTGTGTGTTTATATTGATCTGTGTTTCTTGTAGATATCATATATGGGTCTTGTTTTTTCTAATTCATTCTGCTACCCTCTGTCTTTTGATTGACATGTTTATTCCATTTTGATAGATACATAATTATTACTATATTGTTATTCATATTTATGTTTCTGTTTTTTACCTTCTTTTTAAAGAAGTTCCTTTAATATTTCTCCTATTACAGGTTTTGTGGTTATGAACTTGTCTCGCAAGCTCTATATTTTGTCCTACAATTTTTATATGATATTCTCATTGGGTAGAGTAGACTTAGTTGTAGGTCCTTGCTTTTAATCACTTTGAATATTTCATATCAAACCCTTCTGACCTGAAATGTTTCTGTTGGGAAATCAGCTGACAGTCTTATGGGAGCACTCTCTTTGTCTTTAACTTTTACTATTTTAATTATGATGTGTTGGTATGGGCCTGTTTGAGCTCATCTTGTTTGGGACTCTACACTTCCTGGACTTGTGCATCTTTTCTTTTGCTAGATTATTATTTCTTCAAGTGGTTTTTCATATCTTTTTCTCTTCACCTGGGACCCCTTTGATGCAAATGTTGTTATACTTGGTGTTTTCTGCTACCTTGTCTTCCAAATCACAATTTTGATTCTCTTCTTCCTTTAACCTGCTCTGATTCCATATAATGTGTTGTTCTTTTCAGTGATTGTATTCTTCATTTCTGACTGGTTATTTTTTATGGTTTCTATCTCTTTGTTGATGTTCTCACTGATTCCCTTTTTCTTTCTTTAAGTTTATTGAATATCCTTGTAACCCATGTTTTGAATTCTGTATTTGGTAGATTTCTTACTTCCATTTTGTTTAGTTGTTTTTCTGGATATTTGTCCTGTTCTCTCATTTGGGACATGTTACTTTATCTCCTCATTTTGCTGCCTCTCTGTATTTGTTTCTGTGTATTAGGTGGAGCTGCATCTCCCAGTCTTGGTAGGATGACCTTATGTAGTAGATATTCTATAGTAACCAGTGGCATAGTCTCCCTGGTCACCTGAGGTGTCCCTTGTGTGCGTTTTGTGTGCCCTCGTCTTGTAGTTGAACATTGATTGTAGTTGGCACATCAGTGGGTGGCACTGACCCTCAGGCTGGTTGGTTTTGAAGACTGGCAGTGACTATAGTGGACCAGCTGTTGTGTAGTGGCTGCTGGGTATGTTGGTTCTGGGGCCATTAGGAGGGACTTCAGTGACTATCCAGGTGAGCTGCTGCCTATGCCCAGCCCAGGACCAAATGATAGGTGGTACAAAGTGATCTGTGTTTGGTGGCTACCTTTTCAGAACTTGGAGGCACCTGGGAGTGGGCATGCTGCAATCAGAGGCCTGTTGCCACTAGTGCCAAGGCTGCTTAGCAAGAGGTATATGGCACATTGAGGCCAGCTGCTGCTTGTTTGGTGTTCGTGGGCCTTTGAGAGGTTATATGAAAGGCTGAGAGTGCAGAGTCCAGCAGTTTTGAGGAACAGCCACCTAGAAGAGGTTCGGAAGGTGTGCAGGTTGGGTGGGGCAGGATCTCAGTCACCTTTGTGAGGTGAGTTTGATGGAGACTCAGATTGGCTTCTGCAGACTGGGTATGTGGAGGGCTCAACAAAAGAACAATGGTACCTCCATGCACAGGAGAGAGCTGCCTCTCCAATCCTTATTCTGAAATTAGACCATTCATTCTCTCCACCTATATCCCAGGTGCTTTTCCAGCGGTTGTTCCTTCTTTAGAATTTAGAGTGAGTGAGCGAGTGTATATGCTCAGGTCCTTTAATCGGATGCTGGGTCAACAGTAGCATTTGTCTTACCTGGATGGAATGCCCACTGATTTTCACAACCAGATTTTGTGAGGACTTCTCTTCCTTGTACTGTGCCACAGGTGAGGAGCCCAGTGTGGGGGTGGGACCCCTCACCCTTCATGGTGAGATATCTGTCGATTCATAATCACCACTTGTTTATGTGGGACCAGCCTGTTTTTTGTCTCCATAGTCTTGACATGGCTTCCTCCTTACATCCTTAGTTGTAGGAGTGATATTAAGCTAGTATTCAGGTGGTTGTTTTATAATTTAGTTGTAATTTTGATGTACTTTTGGAAGAAACAAACCTAATGTTTACTTACTCCACTATATTATAACTAGAAGATTTTTCAAGGTTCTTAAAATGGCTCAGGTTATTCATTTAAGTATTTTCTCTTTCCTAATGTATGTATTTAATGCTATATAGTTTTTTCTTCCCACTGCTTTCTTAATTATTTATATAGTATGTAAATTTTGGTATGTTTGATTTTATTATTAATTCTTACCTGAGGATTTTTTCCCCATTGATTTTATTTTTTTTAGAGAGAGTGGAAGGGAGGGATCGAGAGAGTTGGAGGAAAAGAGACAGAGAAACATCTGTGTGGGAGAGACATATCTGTTGGTTGCCTCTTGCATGCGTCCCGACTGGGGCCTGGGTTGCAACCCAGGTACATGCCCTTGACATAGAATGGAACCCTTGACCTTCCAGTGCTGGGGTCAGTGCTCTAACCAGTGAGCAACACCAGCTAGGGGGTATATTTGAATTTTGTTTGCATTCAGTTGATTGTGCTTTTAATCTCTTCAAAAGCCTTTGGTTTTTCTAGTAGTAGGATATTTTTCTGTCATTTTTTAATTTGTTTTTCAGTTATAGAGTGATTCCGTCATGGTTGGAAACACACCCTGATGTTCATTCTGTTAAATTTGTTGATGTTTGTTTTGTGGCCCAGGAAATTGTCTATTTTGGTATATTTTCTGTGAGCATCTTGAAAAGAAAGTATTCTGCTGTGGGTGGATGAAATGTTTTTATGTCAATTAAATCCTGTTGGTTGATGTTCTTGTTGAGTTCTGTATTTTGCCAATTTTGTTTTGTTCTGTGAGTTGTTTAGAGAGTGGTTTTTATAATTATGGATTTGCCTGTTTGTCCCTTGAATTCTGTCGGGTTTTTTTACATGTTTTTCAGCACCCACATATTTGATGCGCACATATTTAGGATTGCTATGTCTTATTGATGCCCTGACCCTTTTTCAATATATAATGTCTCATGCTCTCTCTGATAATGTTTTACTGTGAAATCTATTTTATCCATGACTAATATAGCCACTCATGCTTTCCTTTAATGTTTCTATATCTTTTTACATTCTTTTACTTTTAACCTGCCTATATTTTACAATATAAAGAAATTAACATGTATACTTAATGTGAATATTGATATGTTAGGACTTAAGCTTGCTATTTTCCTTTTTGTGCTCTTTGTTCTCCTCTGTTTTTCATTTCTCTCTATTTTCCAACTGTCTGAGGGTTATTTGGGCTTTTTTTTTTTACATTTCTATTTTTATATTTCTATCACAGCATCTATTTGTATGGCTGCCTTAATATCTTTGATAATTCTAACATTTCTCATCTCTCAGTATTGATCCTTTTTTATTGAATTTAATATCTTCATGATTCTTGCTCTGTTGAATAATTTGCAACTGAAACCTATGAGACTGTGAGATTATTTAAACTTTCTGAGTGTTTTTTTTACCAGCCAAAATTGTTTCATTTAAAAAAAAAAATTTAAACAAAGTCTGATTAAATTCAGTATTAATTCAAGCTCTTGAAAATCTGGGTAAAGCCAACAGGTGCATCATAGAAAAGCAGGCAATTTTTCAAAATTTGTTTTTCTAAAATAGATTTTAAGATCTACCAAAGAAATCATACCTATGCCTTACCCTCAACCAGAAATCATACATACACCCTCAACAGTACAAAAAAATTTAAGAATGAAGTTTAGAGATATAGGAAAAGACAAATATGACAATATACATGAATTACTTACCAAATAAACCTTTCCATAGAAAGCTAAATTGGAGAGGCATCAAATAAAACAAGAGCTAACAGCACATGAAGCAATCCTAAACATTTTCCCAATGACTAAGCTATAAAATGACAGCTCAGGATACTATTAACGTGTAGCTTTTCTTGTGGGTATAAGTTAATAAGTATAAAATTAGTGTAAATTTTTTCCTACTCAGTTATCATTTCTTGCTTCTTACCTTTTCCCTCATTTTACTTAGCAAAACTTTCCTTTGGTTTGACCAACTGAACACAAAAGGTTTGGAACCTAATGAACATATCAACTCTTACTGGAATAGCACTTGGGAAATGCAATACTAGGAAAGGCAAATTGGAACTGAAGTGGTATGACAAAGT
>NW_015504423.1:1729680-1754935 GCF_001595765.1 Miniopterus natalensis | reverse complement strand
TCCTCAATTGACATTTTAAAAATTGATTTGAGAGAGAGAGGAAGGGAAGGGACAGAGAGAGGGAGAAACATCAAGATAAAAGAAAAACTGGTTGCTTCCCACACACACCCCAACTGGGGATTGTACCCAGAACCTAGGTATGGGCTCTGACCATAATGGAACCCATCACCTACTGGTATACAAGTTGACTGTTCAACCAGCTGAGCCACCTGCCAGGGCTAAGCAGCCATTCTAACTGTGACAATGTCCCCCATGTTAATCACTATGTCAATGATGGCTAGATCACATGACCAAGCCTCATAGTGGAGTGTTCCTGGTGAGGTACTACTGAGCTATGTGTGGGTAGCTTTAAGCTTTTAACAAATACAAAGCATCACTTAAAACTGAGTTGAATATGTTAAAAAATACTACATTTCTATTGGCTTGTTTTGCCTCTTGAACTGACTTGGGGTACTGTTCATGACACAGAAGACACAATAGTTAATCAGTTGCCACTCCAAATTCTTTAGAGTTTAGTACTTCCCTGCACGTTTTTTGCAGCAGTAATAGTATTCTTTATTAGCATCACTGCTCTCATAGGACCAATATTCCCAGTTATTGGAGTCATGTAATTTCCTCACCTTTCAACTCACTTGGGTTTAGCAGTGATGGAATGTTGTGCTTTTATTTCCACATCAGTGATGGCTGCTCCTTTGGAATTTCAACAGCAAGACCACAATATCTGTAAGAATTGTATGAGTTTTCCACTGTGGTTTCATAGTGTGTGGATAACATGTTGTAACTGGCATCACCTGCAGGACATTCTTATACCCCATCTGTGTGTTCATTGCAATGGGTATTCCAACATTTTTTTATCTCCCAGCTACAACCACAATCATCCCTACGGTTGGATTGCAAGTTTACTTCATTATTTCCCACCACCCATGGGGTAGGCAGTAACATGGAATACATTTACCTACATTAATTACATGAAAGGCATCAACATCTTTGTTTGCAGAAACAGCATTGCAGATATTTTCTTCATCAGTGTGCCCTGGAAGATGCAGCTGAATAAGGAGGCCATTTACATTATTGTTATGATTTATTGATTAAATTTAACTGTTTTTCCTCTGAAATTGAAGCTAGTTTCACAATTACTCATTATTGATTCCCACATCTGCAGCAGCCCTGGTTTTGTTGGACACACAGGAATGACTTACAGGATTCTTACCAAACAGAGCCACATTCAGATGTAGCTGTTTGTTTTCTGATGCCCCCGCTCGTCCACTTCCTGCCACAATTCCTACTTGATCTGCTGAACACATGTGTTATGTCTTTTTTTACAGAAATAACAGATTCATTTCAAGCTCTTGAAAGGTGGAAAGGATAGTGGTAGTAGCAAAAGTTCTATGTGGGCTGGAGCAGGCAGGTGGCCAACATGGACAAGAGGAAAGCAGCAGCCATGGCCTGTGCCGGTGTTTGTGCCAGGAATAAATTGCCTGTTTTGGCTGGTACTCAAGGGAATATTTCTTCATGATTGCCAGGGAAAGAAAGAACTCTAGGTTTCCCCTTAGATTTTCTTGTCTTCCAAGGTGGGGCATACCTTATTACTGCTGGGTGAGAAGGAAGTTTTGACTCTATGTGTTCAGTTCTAACTATACAGGGGATATATTACTGCTGGCCGATAAAAGTCCTGACTCTCTGGTGGCCATCTTCTAGCTTCACCTAACCTGGGGTTCCTCATTACTTTTGACTGGCAGCATGCATCACAGCTCCCTTCTTTGCCGTCTTTTATGTTACCCCAAAAGGTGATGGTAAGCTTTGTTACAGCCTTATGCAGTCTAGGCTACCCACTCACCTTTTTGTTGTGTGGGTAAGGGTGGACCATAATTTTTTTCTGAATTATTGGTTTGGAATAGGGTGGTCATTTTCTAAACATTTTATGTCATGCTAGCTTGTCTTTTTCCTGGTCTATTTAGATGTCTTCTGGGAGGCTTTCCTTGACTGCCACTCATCAGTGTTTTCAGATTGCTGGCTTTTGCAGCTTCAAGTATACCATATAGGAAACAAGAGAAAATACAGGGACAAAACCTTGTTGTTCCTTGGGTTTTGAAGATTCTAGTAGTTTTACTTAACTCTCCAGTATTCAGAGTCTTCTTATGTTTGTTTTATGTTTACTGTCTAGGGTTTTTAGTTGTACTCTGTGGGAGAAGTAGTGGTAAGTATGCCTATTTCATCTCAAACACATAACTATTTTAGTTTTTTTTAAATGAGCATTTATCTACTTCTAAGTTTGTAATTAGAAATTAGAAGGTAGTTTTTTGTTTTTTGGTAACTTGGAATTTATTAAAATTTTTTATGTATATATATATTTTTTTGTTTCAAAATGTGTAAAGGGTATTACTTCCTACTCTGTTCTTTTTATTTATAACTTATTTTCAATTTTTTATTGGGGTAAAATACATATGACATAACATTCATCATAATGATGTTTAAGTCTTCAGTTCAGTGGTATTTAATACATTTCTAATGTTGCGCAGCCGTCACCAACATTTTATCGCCATGCTTTTTTCATCTTGTAAAACTGATACTTATACCCATTAAACAATAAACACACCTCATTTCCACTCTCCTCAGATCTCAGGAGCCGCCCTCCTAATTTTTATTTCTATGATTTGACCATGTCGGTGGAATCATACAGTGGATGTCTTGTGTCTAGCTTATTTCGCTTAGCATAATGACATAGGTTCACCCATGTTGTAATATGTGTTACAGTTTCCTCCCTTTGTATGAATATGCCACATTTTGCTTATCCATTCTTTCAGTGATGAACATTGAATTATTTTCACATTTTAGCTGTTATGAATAAAAATGGCTGTGGGTTTGTTTGTACAGATGTTTCGAAACCCTCCTTTTCAGTTATTATGGGTATATACACAAACATGGAATTACTGGATTACATGGCAATTTTTTTTTTTTTTAATTTTTGAGGAACTGCTGTAGAGTTTTTTGTAGTAACTATACCATTTTACATTGACCAACAGTGCACAAGTATTCCAGTTTCTCAACATTCTTGCCAACACATGTTATTTTCTGTTTTGTTTTTATAGTAGCTGTGACGATTGGTATGAGGTGGTATCTCACTATAGTTTTTTGGGGGTTTTTTGTGTTTTTATTTTATCTTTATTGTAGAAAGTATTACAGGTGTCTCATTTTTTCCCCACAATTGACCCCCTCCAGCTCGCTCCCACCCCTCTCCCCAGGCCTTTACCCTGTTATTGTCTGTGTTTATGGGTTATGCATATATACATATAACTTCTTTAGTTAATCTCTTCCCACCCTCCACCCCACTTCCTTCTTCCCTCTGAAATATGATCATCTGTTAAATGCGTCAATGTTCTCTGGATCTATTTAGTTAGTCAGATTCTTTTGTTCATTTGCTTCTTAAAGAAGACCCTTCAACATTCCACGTAGTACTGGTCTGGTGATGATGAACTCCTTTAGCTTTTCCTTGTCTGAGAAGCTCTTTATCTGACCTTCAGTTCTAAATGAAAGCTTTGCTGAGTAGAGCAATCTTGGTTGTAGGTATTTGCTTTTCATCACTCTGAATATTTCTTGCCACTCCCTTCTGGCCTGCAAGGTCTCTGTTGAGAAATCAGCTAACAGTTGTATGGGGGCTCCCTCGTAGGTAAATGCTTTTCTCTTGCTGTTTTTAAGATTCTCTCTTTGTCTTTAACCTTTGGATTTAATTATAATGTGTCTTGCTGCGGGCCTCTTTGAGGTTCCTCTTGTTTGGGACTCACTGTGCTTCCTGGACTTGTATGACTTTCTTTCACCAGGTAGGGGAAGTTTTCTGTAATTTTTTCAAATAGGTTTTCAATTTCTTGCGCTCCTTCTTCTCCTTCTGGCACTCCAATAATATGAATGTTGAGCTATTTGAAGTTGTCCCAGAGACTCCTTACTATCTTCATAGTTCTGGATTCTTTTTTCTTTTTGCTCTTCTGGTTGGGTGTTTTTTTCCCCCTCATCTTCCAAATTACTTGTTTGATTCTCAACAACCTCTACTCTACTGTTGATTCCCTGTAAAATTATTCTTCATTTCAGGCCATGTAGCCTTCATTTCTGATAGGTATTTTATTAGGTCATCAGTGGTCTCACTTGTTTTCGTAATAGTCTTACTAATATTCTTGAGAATCCTTATAACCAAAATTCTGAGCTCTGTATCTGTTAGCTTGCTTGGTTCTATTTCATTTAGTTCCTTTTCTGGAAATTTCTTTTGTTCTTTTCTTTGTGACATGTTTCTTTGCCTCCACACTTTGGCTGTTTCCAGATGTTTGTTTCTATGTATTAGGTAGAGCTATGATGTCTCCTGGAATTTGTAGAGTGGCTTTGTGTAGTAGGAGTCCTGTAGGGTGCAGTGGATCAGCCTCCCCAGTCACCTGAGCCTGGACTGTAGGTCCTCCCTTGTGTGGGCTGTGTGCATTGTACTCTTGTAGTTGAGCCTTGGTTGCTGTTGGCATCACTGGGAGGAATTGACCCCCAGGCCAATTAGCTGTGAGGACCAGCTGCAACTACAGCCAAAGAGCTGCTGTGCTGGAGACACCGCTATTGAGCAGGATTTACTTCAGTGGAGCTTTGGTATTCACCAAGTGCACCCTTTGAGTGTGTCACTCGTGGATGTGGTAGGGCTGTAATCCAGTGCACTCGAGTCTGGCCACCAAGTGCACTGTCTCTGGGGCCTCCCTGGAGGTGCAAAGTCAGCCTCTGCCTGAGCCTTTCCCAGGGCCACCCAGCATGAGCTACATAGCAGACCGTAGTTAGCTGATACTTGTGTTGAGCTTGAAGGTACCCAGGAGAGGCCAAGCTATGAACCAGTGCAGGCTACCACTAGTGCCAGGCCTGGGGCCACTTATCAGGCCATATGGGGCACCCTGCTGCTTGTTTGAGAGATTTTAGGACAGTCCTAGAAATGAGTTTCAAGAGGCTACTTGCATAGAAAAGCCACTGGAAATGGCTTGGATGAGCTTGCAAATAGAGAGGGGTAGGGTCTCCAGGAATCACCAGGGCGGGGCCAAAGGTGTGAGTCAGGTGCTAGAGATTCAAACATGGCGCCTGCCTGCCAGCTGTATGTGGGAAGGGCTCATCAAAGGATCAGTGGCCTCTGCTAGCTCTTCTGTTTGGGAAAAAGCTGCCCCTTCACCTTCACCCTAATTTCAGGCAAGTTAGTTCCTTCCTGAGTGTCCCAGGTTTCTTTCAAGCTGGTACCCAGCCCTGGAGCTCAGAGGGAGCACGTCTGAGTGAGTCTGTGTGCCAGTCCTTTAAGAGGAGCTGCCTGGGACTCAGACAGCCTCAGTGTTCCTCAGCGACATTCCCTGCTGGTTTTCACAGCCTGAAGTTGTGAGGACTTCTCTTCCTGACCCTGGAATCCTGGTCTAAGGGCCCATTGTGGGGCTTGGACCCCTCACTCCTCCAGGAAACCTTCACCACCGAGATATCCCTCCCGGTTTTACTGTGAGGCACCGGGTGTGCTACCTTGGCCACATCTCCAGGATTCAGCCCCTAGCTGCCTGAGTCTCTGCCCCTCCTACTGGTCTCCTTGCTTCTTTATTTCCCTGGTTGTAGGACTTCTGTTCAGCTAGATTTCAGGAGGTTCTGAGTGATGGTGGTTGTGTATTTTAGTTGTAATTTTGATGTGGTTGTGGGAGGCAGCAGGTACCGCAGTTACCTACACTGTCATCTTGTTCAAGCCTCTTACTGTAGTTTTGATATGCAATTTTTTCCTTAATGGCCAGTAATGTTGAACATTTTTTCATGAGCTTATGCACCATTTCTGTATATTTGTAAAAATGTTTCTTCAACCTTTGTGTCCTTTTATGAATTGTGTTGTATTTTTTGTTGTTTCAGGGGTTCTTAACATATTTTTTATCATTTAACATATGTTTATTATCATTTTATTCTGCAGTTTTTAAGTCAGTAGTGATAGAGTTTAAGTTATAAGTAAGACTTGAGTTATTAAGTGCTCAGTTATGGTTTGTGTGTGTGGTTGGGAAGAATTAAATGTAGTTTATTCAAAGTCATATATTTAAATCCTTGATGACCAATTATGAATACATGCATATATTGTGATATTTACATAATTTAAATATATTTTCTAGGCAAGTTGGACAAATGCAAGTAAAAAACAACGTGAAAAGCTGCTTGAGCTGATACGTCGTCTTGCAGAAGACGATAAAGATGGTGTGATGGCACACAAAGTGTTGAACCTTCTTTGGAATCTTGCCCAGAGTGACGATGTACCTGTAGACATCATGGACCTAGCCCTCAGTGCCCACATAAAAATACTAGATTATAGTTGTTCCCAGGTATGGGAGTACTTATTTGCCCATTTTTTCTTTTTCCTTCACAATTAGAATGGCTTAATTATAGGATAATTCTTTTTTTTTTTTTAAGTAGTTTTGAAGAATTGGTTACATTTGTTGTATAAGCTTGGTTTCTTCTTACTTTTTTCCAGAAAATCTTTGTATCATTTATTATATAAAAGGATTTGTATAAACAATTTGTTATAGTAGTAATATGGTATATGCCTAACTAGGAGGGTAATAAGATTTTTTTGTTCAAGAAGTTAATGAAATTAACAGGATTTTCTAAACAGTGGTGTCTTTCTGAGCAAATAACAGCGACTTCCCTGCGTTTACCTTAAGTCACTTGTGTTTACTGATTTTAAGTATGAATTTTATACTAAATTTTACTTATATTTTTGGATCTGTTTCTTTTTTTTTATCAGCAGTGGTTTTTCATCCTAATAGGTTAAAGAAATTAAAGATGATATATTTTCTTTAAAAAAGAAAAAGACTGTGTAGGACAGGCATCTGCTTGACTTTTAATATTGTCAAGTGAGGTGAAAAGATGCTCTCAGGTTTTGAAACTATATAGGTATAATTTTAAATGTTCAGTAAAAAAACAACTAAGCTTAGTTGCCAATGTTATACTGTACTTAGTTTTCACTGTTCAGTATTCAGCATCTCAAGTGGTATATAAACTTTGATTTTAAATTCTATTTTATTAAATAGAGAAGTGTTACAGAGAATCAGAGCAGTACACTTGCTTAGATTCTCAACTGTTACTTTCTTCTTTAATTAGTTATTCGTATAATTGCATGGTACAGTGTTTTATACATTGCCACTTTAATAGTTACTGGATTTCATGAAATTTAGTAAAAGAGTTTTTCTTTTTGAACTTCAGCCTTCATCTGTTACAATTATCAAAAACTTGTAAATATATCTTGCACTCCAACACAAACTGCTTTTAAGAGTTATTGACATTTAATATTCATGTATAAATATTTTTGTATTAATGATATGAACAGAAATCAGACCAGTAATTTCACAGTCATAATCTTTTCCTAGAAAGTGATATGAGAACAGCATGATATTTACAGACTAGAAAATATTCCTCCAAATGAGACCTTAAAGATATATACAGAATGGTTTTTTCTTCCCTGTAAATGCACAGAAATATGCATTATGTACTCAAACCTGAACTTCTCATTACTAGTGATCTTAAATAAAAAGACTGAAGCAAGTAAGCCATGGCAGAATATTATCCTTATAACAGACTTCAACATTCTTTTTCTTTAGATGAATAGTTGCTCCCATTTTCTTTAACATTCACTATATATTGATTTGTTTTTATTTTTATTTTAGTAATTTTTTTTAAAACCTACAGAATTATATTGTATTTTTGTTAATTCTCACTTAAGAATATTTTTTCCATTGACAGTGTAAGGAATGGAGGTAGAAAGGGAGGATGGAGAAACATTGATGTGACAGAGACACATAGATTGGTTGCCTCCCACAACTGGGAGAGGAGATCCAACCTGCAACCCAGGTACCTGCCCTTGACTGGGAATGGAACCCATAATCCTTCAGTGCTCAGGCCGATGATCTGACCATGGAGCCACATCTGCCAAGGCTATATTGTTATTTTTTTTTTGATGAAATATAAATTGTTGATGTTGCTTGCTCTTTTTAGAAATAAGACATCACACCCAGTAATACTTGGGATTGTATATTTTTCTAAGTTTCATAATAGGGAAAACTTATGAACACTGAATACCCATGTTTAAGCATATTTTAAAAACATTTTCTGTGACTGTGCCTAAAGTTGGGTTTTAAGTCTTAGTACAGATATATCTGAATCCATGAAACACTGAATTTTTATGGTGGTGCTTTTGGAGTTTGATGATTATTTCAAGTTAAGGATATATTTAAAGCATTTTGTTTTATTCAACTGTTACAATTACATAATTTTTGTGATGTCATCTTAAGCTTTTGTATTCTAATTCTCAAATAATTCAAAGTACAACTATATCCATGTTTATGTAAACAAATTTTTTTGTATGTGTGTGCAAGGATCGAGACACACAAAAGATCCAGTGGATAGATCGCTTTATAGAAGAACTCCGTACAAATGATAAATGGGTAATTCCTGCACTGAAACAAATAAGAGAAATTTGTAGTTTATTTGGTGAAGCACCTCAAAACTTGAGGTAAGGCTTTTAATATAGAAAAGTTCCTAATTTTAATTTATATATTATGTTGAGAACAGCATATCAAAAAAAGTAAATTTTAAAAAAGAAAACAAAAGTGGGAAAACAGGAAACTTAGTTTGTTTGAAACAAATATGACTTCTTGATTGTGTTTCTCTCTTGTATATTTGTGACACAGAAGTATCAGAACCAAGATTGCCTTGGGCTCTTACTTCAGAATTGTCCTGAATTTCTAGCATAGATCCAGACATCGTTGTGGCATGAGTTGTATTTATCTTCCCCTCCCCCCTTTTTACATCTTTTCTACTGTTTTCTTTGGTCCAGTATTCATTCTTAATTCCATATGATAATATGTTATATATTAGTTACTTAATTGTTCTAACATTTCTCAACATATTTTATTAACTTAGATTTCATACTAGGACATAGTAATTTCCAGAGGGGGAGGGAAGGTAACCTTGAATTTAGGTTAATTTTCAAAGATAAGACAAGCAATTTAATTATGAAAAATGACAAGACTTTGTTTACACATGTTTTTTACTCTTAATTTATTTTAGCTAGACTTAAATAGCTAATTTTTTAAATTAGCTTAAGTAGTGAATTTTATGTTTGACTAAGTTATGGTTATTGCAATAATTTGTCTTTTTTAATTTGGGAGTGTATTTGTAATTAGTGGCATGAAGAGAAAAATAACAGAAAGCAAGGTATAGTGGCAATAATTATTCTCAACACAGTTAAGATTTCTGGTAGTGAACCCCCAGTTCAGTCTAATTAGCTGTAAACTGAGACCCTTTGACCTTTTGGAAATATTTTTTCTTGTGTGTAAGACAATTACAAGATCCTTTGCAAATGTAAATTGATATGATTATGAATGTAAACAATTCCTGTTTAAAAAGAATTATATAATGTCATTTTTATGTTTTTATTTTTCAAGTTGAATTTTGATACTTTTTTCTACTGCTTGAAAAATTACATGGAATTAAGACATTTCATGCAGATAAATATTAGAGAAAATCCTGAAATAATCTTTTAATGTTATTTATTTGTGAAAGACATTCTTTGATTATGTTTGACTTACATGCATGCCAGATGTCCCCCTTTTTTGGTTGCTTATATATGCAATACTACATATACTCTTCCAGTCAGAAGATTTGCTCACCAGTTTAATATTGTGAGTTGATTAGTTTCTTTTAAAATAATAAAATAGCATGTAGCTAGGTATCTTTCTGGTGATATTCATGGCCATAAGAGGCTGCAAACTCAGTGTTCCAGAGTGAACCTATAATGGCTAACATTTTTTATCATGTAAACTTCAAATGGAGAATACGGGTAGGTGGTGTTTGTTTAAAATAATATTGGAATAAATATATTTTGTGGCATTGGTTATGCTCTTCAAATTGCTTGATATTTTGTTATTAAAAGAAGGATATCGTCCTCATTTTACTATGAATGTAAGACATTTTATTACTTTCAAAGTAGTAGTTAGAATTTTAGTCTCTATAAACTCTTAGTTAACAGTATAGTTGATTTGCAACCAGAACTTGTTACAGTAGTGTTCATTTGCCTAATTATACTGTTAAGTTCTTCTCGTTTTAGTCAGACTCAGCGAAGTCCCCATGTATTCTACCGTCATGATTTAATCAGTCAACTTCAGCATAATCATTCCTTAGTTACTTTGGTAGCAGAAAACCTTGCAACTTATATGAATAGCATGCGACTATATGCTGGAGGTATGTATTATAAACTAGCATTAATTACTGGGAATCACATGGCCTTCCCTTCTCTCATTTTTTGTTCTGTCCTTATGAAATTATCTCAGAGATGACAATATATATTTATTTTATTTATTGTTGACAGTGTTACAGATACCCTCTATTTTCCCTCCCTTTGCCCCCTCCACCCTGCCTCACCCCAACCCAGGCCTTTCCCACATTGTTGTTGTCTTGTCCATGGGCTATGCATATATGCATATATTTTCTTTGGTTAATCTCTTCACACCCCACCATCTCCCTCCCATCTGATGACTGTATATACATATAGTTATGATATATATATCTTTATTGTTGAAAGTATTACAGATGTTCCCTTTCTTCCCCTCATTGATCTTCTCCACCCCACATATCCTCCATTCCCAGTCCTTCCCCTACTATTGTCTATGTCCATGGGTTATGCATTTGTGCATATAAATGCTCTTTGATTAATCTCTTCCCACCCACCCATGCCTTCGTTCTGAGATTCCTCAGTCTGCTCCATGCTTCTGTTTTTCTGGATCTCTTTTATTCATCAGTTTATTTTGTCCATTATATTCCACATATGAGTGAGATCATGTGAAACTTATCTTTCCATACTGGCTTATTTTGCTTATCATAATACTCTCCAGTCCCATCCACGCTGTTCCAAAGGGTGAGAGATCCTTCTTTATTACAGCTGCATAGAATCCCATGGTGTAAATATACCACAGCTTTTTATCCACTCATCTACTGATGGGCACTTGGGCTGTTTCCAGATATTACCTATTGTCAGTTGTGCTCCTGTGAACATAGGGTGCACATATTCTTTCTGATTTAGTTTCAGGGTTCTTAGGATATATTCCTAGAAGTGGGATCACTGGGTCAAATGGCATTTCCATTTTTAATTTTTTGAGGAAACTCTGTACTATTTTCCATAGTGGCTGCACCAATCTGCATTCCCATCAGCAGTGTACCAGGATTCCCCTTTCTCCACAAAGTTGCCAGCACTTGTCATTTGTTAATTTGTTGATGGTAGGCATTCTGACAGGTATGAAGTGATATCTCATTGCAGTTTTAATTTGCATATTTCTGATGATTAGTGAGGTTGAGCATCTTTTCATTCCTCTTGGTCATCTGGAGAAGTATCTGTTTAGATCCTTTGCCCATTTTTTAATTGGATTGTTTGTCTTCCTTTTGTTAAGTTGTATGAGTTTCTTATATATTTTGGATATTAACCCTTTCTCACATATGTCATTGGCAAATATGTTCTCCCAATAAATGGACTTCTTTTTCATTATGTTGATGGTTTTGTTTGCTTTGCAGAAGCTTTTTATTTTTATGTGGTCCCATTTGTTTATTTTCTCCTTTGTTTCTGTTGTCCTCGGAGATTTGTTGGCAAACATTGCTACAAGAGAGGTCTGAGATTTTGCTGCCTGTGTTTTCTTCTAGAATTTTTATAGTTTCATGTCTTACATTTAAGTCTTTTATCCATTTTGAGTTTATTTTTGTGTATGGGGTAAGTTGGTAGTCTAGTTTCATTTTTTTGCATGTGCCTGTCCAATTTTCCCAACACCATTTATTAAAGAGACTATCTTTACTCCATTGTATGCTCTTTCCTCCTTTGTGATATCAATATATTTTTAAAGTACAAAAGGTAGAAGAGAATTGTTTGAAAAGTATATTCACTTATGGATTTACTTGTTCCTCCCAATCGTATCTGACCTAAACTCTAAGCTAGCTTTTCAAGGACTTTTACTGAGTGCTTATGTCCCTTCTCATCCTGTTAAATTGGTTTCTTTTCTTTTGTATATGGAACTCTATGTGTTTATGCCTACAGCTGCTACTCTCTTGGGTATGTAACTGACTCATTTTAAGTCCATTTTTTACTGACACTACTGTTAATTGCTTTTAAAGAAAACTTGGTTAAAATTTCCAAGTTGTTCATTTTCCCAACTCTGTTTTTGAATACATTACAGTTACTTTTAATAACTCTGAGTTAATGTTTCCTGTTCAAAGAATTATTTAAAATTTACTATATAGTTATCACCATTTGTCCTCAGTGGTTCCCAGAGTATGAAATTATTTTAACATAGTGGGATAAAGCTCCCTGAAGTTTTAACAGAAAAGTTTTTAGTATTTGCAATACAAGGGACTCTCTTCTTGGTGCTTTAAAGATCAATTTTATTGTTATTCTTTGACACTTCTATCAGAAATCTGTGTGCTTGAGCATAAAGTATTCCTTGTGTATCTGTAACTCCTCTATATTGCACCAAAATCATAGCACAAGCGAAACAAAAATCTGGTTACCTGTACTCCCAGTTTTGTATATTTGAGTATGGAAAAGAGAAACTTCTGTTGTCCCGTGTTGAAGTCAGGATTGAGCATAATGATGAACTGAAAATACTGCTCATTTTTCATGCTACATTAGGATGAGTAGAATCAACTCATTCGTGTTTAAAATGTGGACATTTGTAATATTCATTATCTGACTAGAATAGTAGACTATGTGTGCTTGCACCTTCAGTGATTGTGGTATGGTGTGGTCAAGTAATAAATTGCATGTAAAACTCCCCCAAATTTTGCTAATACGTATTATTCATATACAAGTTACATAAACATAATGGAAAAATAAGCAACTCCTTAGTACCCTTAATGATTAAAATGACTTCCTGCTTCTCTCACATTTTACTCATTCAGTCCACTCTGCTCTTTGGACTAAGAAATCTATGTCAAGCATCAAGGGTAACAGTTGATTCCATCTGAGTTCTGCCTGTTAGGTTCAAAGATTTCTTTTTAGTAGAAAAGTAAAACAGGGAAGGCACCATAGGTGTGAAACTTTGTGATTTATTTTCTCTAGCAGGAGTGGCCAAAATCATTAACATAGCTAGAATTTTGTATGTAGTCATTGTATTTTATGACTCAAACTTTCTTGTTGGTAAATACCCCTCTTACATACTAGTTAAGACATTCCCCAAAGTTAAGTCAGCTAGATATTTCACCCCAGTGATACTTTTTATTTACTTCTTTTTTATGTAATTTCATCTGTTTTTAATGTCATTGTCAGTAATTAAAGACCTCACTGCCCTTGAATTTTTGTTGTATTAATAAGTTCCTCTAAATTCATTGATTTCATAGCATCTCTTTCCCTTAACCTTTTCCTCTTTTACATTTTCAATTTCTGACTAAATGTGCTAAATCAATTGACTTTTAAGTATAGGAATAAAATAAACTTTCCTACCAACACTTTTAAGATTAAATTACTAATATTAAGAAAAGCTAATACCAACACAAACTATTGTGAACATCTCTATAAGAAGCATATTGCATGGATCTCCTGAAGCATATGACAAAATATATAAAAAGATAATATCAGGTTTCTGCAGTTTACTGAGGTACTCTCAGTTTTATTTTATCAGTAGTATGCATTTGTTACGACTATACTCCACTTCTACTAGTTATAGTTGGTTTCGAAAAAATGATGGTCAGCTAATTTTACCTCTGCTTTCCTAGTATCTTAGATAATAAAGTAACTTATTAAAATTCTTTCCAACTTTTCCACTTGGAAAAGTGAATTTTATTGATTCCTTCTTAGTGAATTTATGCACAGCTTCCTGAATCCTGTTTTTTGTTTAACGCCTTAGAGTGCTCATCAACAGAGAATAATAAAATGCCCTAGTTTAGCCCTAGGCAGTCTTTCCCAGTGGTTAGAGCAACAGCCCTTACACCGAATGGTTGGGAGTTTGATTCCCAGTCAAGGGCATGTACCTGGGTTGCAGGTCCACTCCCTGCTTGGGGTGAGTGCCAGGGGCAACCAATTGACGTGTCTCTTTCACATCGATGTTTCTCTTTCTCTCTTCCCGTCCCTTTCTCCCTCCCTTCCACTCTCTCTGAAAAGCAATGGAAAAAATATCCTAGGGTGAGGATTAGCAAAAAAAAAAAATACATTTTAGTTAATTAGAAGGCGACCTTTTGTACTAATTTGCACTTACTGAGTTTTATGTGTTACCTTTGTGTTACTTCACCCGTTCTCTTTGGTTTCATTGTGATACTTGACTATTTTCAGTACAACTTGCCAACCACAACAAATAAAGGTTTATAAGTGTCATTCAACATCAGTGGTATGAATGCACATCCTGAATTTTATTCACTTAGTAGTTCTACATAATTTCCACGTGTCAGCCATGAAGTACTATTAAATATTTGTGGGTGCTTGTAATTTTAAAAATGTCTTAATTGATATTACTAATTTTACTAAGCTTATGGCTTTAGAGAAATGACTAATATTTCTGTACCTATGCCAAGAAAGTACAAGGTGAAACTTGAACATTATTTTTTCAGAAAGTAAAAAAAGTTGTTTTTAGAAAACCATATTAAAAAGATATGAGTCAACTCTGAATCTGTGAGTTTAGACATCTAAATAATACTATGCATCATAACTTTTTCAGTATGAGCCCTTGAGTCCATAGAAATAGGTATAAGTGAAAAAATGGAGAAGAATATCAACTGAAAATGTAGGAAAGATACGGATAATTAAACTAGTGAGTGAGAGAAACAGTGAGGACCAGAATACTGATATACCATCCATAAATTATTAATTGCAAAATGACCTAAATTAACATTAATATTGGGACAAACTGCTTTCATGGCTTCCCATAATAATATATGAAAAAGATATAGTATCTTTTGTGGTATTTCTTACCCAAAATGCATAACATGAATTTAACTAGAAGAAACAAGAAACAGACCCAAACTGAGTGTCATTAAGCAAAAAGACTTACTCCTAAAGGGTAATGATAAGAAAAACAAAAGAACAATTAAGGAATCTAGGTTGAAGAAAACAACTACATGCAATTTGTGAGTCTAGATTTGATTCTGGACTTGGAAAAAGGAAACTATAAATGACATTAATGGGACACTTAAGATTTGTATATAAACTGTGGCTTAATCAGATAATAGTATTAACCTTTACACATAATTATATCCTTGCTATTAGGAAATAAACTTAGTTTTAAGGAGTAGAGTGACAATGTATTTATTGTCAAATGGCTCACAAAAGTGATAAAAGAGTGTATAAATAGACATACTGCCCTAGCCAGTTTGGCTCAGTGGTTAGAGCACTTGCCCAAGGACTGAAGGGCATATACTTGGGTTACAGGGTTGCTCCCTGCCCATAGTTGGGGCGTGTGTAGGAGGCAGCCAGTTAATGTGTTTCTCTCACATTGATGTTTCCCTCTTTCCCCTCCAACTCTCTCTGAAAAGCAGTGGAAAAAAATATACTCGGGTAAGGGTTCAGAAAAAAAGAGAAACATACTGATAAAAACATATGGGAAAAATAATTGGTTTATCTCTATAAAGAATAGTTTCATATGTTATTCGCACTTTGTTTATAAGTTTGAAATTTTATCAGGAAACAATGTTACACCATGTTCGCTCATCTTCCCATTTTCCTCCCCCAACTCCAAAAATAAATCTTCCCTAGTAAGCACACACACAAACAGGTTTTTAGATAATAGACTTTTTAAGAGACAAAGAACAGCTAAAGTGGTAGGCCAAAGTTTAGTCACATGTTTCAATGTATGTACTCTGAAAAAAACAGAAAACTTGTATGTAATAGAAAATAATTTTCTACAATTTTGGAGCCCTCAGGTTTGGTACAATTAATTTCAGTGAAATTAAGCAATACAATTTTAAGATTTCTGGCAGATGCTCCACATGTGGAAGTACAAAGCAGTCATATTTTTTATTATTATTTATTTCTTTTAGAGAGAGAGAAACATCGATTTGTTGTTCCACTTATTTATGCATTTATTGGTTGATTCTTGTATGTGCCCTCACTGGGATTTAACCCGCAGTCTTGGTGCATTGGACATGCTCTAACCAAGTGAGCTAGCTGGCCAGGGCAGTCATAATATTCTTTACCAAATCTATGCTCAGGTGGCTACATTGCTAAACATTTTATATGTTCCATCTTTATAGCAAGTCAATATTTTACTTATAATTGAAGTGTTTCTGATAGGAAAAAATCTTGCAGTTTTCAATACTTGGACTGCCTTTACAAGTTTAGAAAGGAACTGTTATAACTGAGAAATACTGAAGAGGAATTATGTAATATCTAAATTACAACTTCAGAATTTTGTAATGTGTTGGATTCTTGAGTGGCTGACACACTTTTAATTTTAAAGGAAAAGCAGTCCTTTATTTTCACTGTCTTCTGTTTTACTCAAACCAGTTTTGTCATTTGCAGGCAGAGGACTTTATCCAGTTTTTCTAATTCTCGTCACTTTAATTTTGCTTAATGTTGAGATGAACAAACTTATGAGAATTTTTAAGCCAAGTTTTTTATGTTGTAAACCCATATTTTAGTTGAATTCTTTATTCCTTTTGAAGGAAGCATATCACACACTGACAAAACACAATAAATAGTATTTTTATGACAACAGGTGCTGTTAATTTTTTTCTTTGCTTTTTAATTGACAAACTGAGAATTTTCCACTCAGCATATGATGTTAATGAAGTAAATCCAAAGTACTCATTAATATATTTGAAGAATAAAGGATATCCAACCCTGGCCAGTGACTCTCTGGTGGAACATTATGCCGTATACCAAAAGGCTGAAGGTTCTATTCCTAATCAGGGCACATACCTAGGCTGCAGGTTTGATCCTCGATCTCTGATCAGGGTGAGTACAGGAGGCAACTAATCTCTCTCTCTGTTTCCCTCCCTCCTTCCCCACCTCCCTCTGTCTAAAAAAAAAAAATCAATAAGAACATATCCTTGGGCCCTGGCCTGTGTGGCTCAGTTGATTGGGTGTCATCCCATGCACCGAGGTTTTTTCCAGTTTGATTCCCACTCTCATTGGGGCACATGCCTGGGTTGCAGGTCCGGGAACTTGTGGAGGCAACCAATTGATATTTCACTAATGTCAGTGTTTCTCTTTTCTTTTCTCCCATCTTCTATCTCTAAAAAATCAATTAAAAGTCTTTAAAAACACAAAATAAAATGTATCTTCCAGTGAGGGTTAAAAAAATCTAATAAAGGATTTGCAACCTCGGCTAGAACTGCTTACCTACACCTATATTCATAATCATAATGGAAAGGTAGGTTTTTTAAAATACCTGAGACATTCATAGTATGGTGATTGAGGGGTGATTGTGAGATAACTTCATCATATGCAATAACAGCTCTGTCACCCTAATTTTTATGAATTTTCTTAATGGTATTTTGTACACTAAAGTACTTTTCCATACAATGATAGGTTCTACTATAACAAAAGAAAAAAATGTAGGGAAAAGGTCATAGACTGTAGTCACAAATTGCTTTAATATATCTGAAAAATGAAAGGGGTTTATGCTGAAAAATTATTTTTAATACCACATTCAGTCATATTTTCCTTTATGTAAAAAGTGAGTTTATTTTTGTGGGGGAAATAGCATATATGTAAATACCATTATTACAGGCTGACTATTAATGATTATTGACTTAATTTCCTTGTTTAAAGTCAACAGTGATGTTTATACACATGTGCATAATGCATTGCTTTTTTAAATTTACAGACCATGAAGACTATGACCCACAAACTGTAAGGCTTGGAAGTAGATACAGTCATGTTCAAGAAGTCCAAGAACGGCTTAACTTCCTTAGGTTGGTTTTAAACAATTAGTAGCGCTGTTCTCTTTTAAGGCACACGTAAGGAATGCAGTGTTAATATTCTTCATAGCTAAGTCTTTTTTCTTTTTCTTTTTTTAATAGCTAAGTCTTTCAGATGGCCATTGCACTCTGCAGCCAAATATTTTCTCAAATAAGTGCTATTGCCAAAAGTTAATGTAACATTTTCTGTGTGTTGATTATTAAGCACTAGCTAAGCTTTAACTTTCTTTAAAAATTCAAATGGAATTTATGTTAGAAATAAAAGTCTCTGACAGCAGTGATTTTTCAGACTTATAGAGCCTTAGTTTGAAAATTACTGATTTTAGTGTTCTGGGCCACATATTGCTCATTTATAAATAAAGATAGCGAAGATTAAATAAGATTAAGAGCTAGAAAAAACCTGCATACTTAGAATTATGGAGATATTGGAGGCCTACAATTAGGACCTAAATTATGGGAGTATTAGAGTACTACTACAGTTAAGACCCAAAATAAGAAACCCACTGGCATTAAATAAGTACACTATACCTATTGGACATGAAGCCACCATCATTTTGTTAACTAAGGATTAAATACATAATTATTATTTAATACTAGCTTGTTTTCTTTCACTGTCATTCATAGAAATTACAGACAGAGTAGGTGGTGAAGTATTAGAAGAAACTAAAATCTTAACTGAGGAGACAGCTTGAAGCAGAATCATCTACTTCAATATAGTATTATATTGGCTACTAATGTACAAACTAAGTCACACAAAAAGCCCTAGAAGACATTTTTAAATATTATAAGCATACTAATGATGACTTAAGTTTAAATTTTGTGCTTATTGTGGCATAAGGTATTGAGTATCATATTTTCAGAAACTTAACATTTTTAAACACCTTTATTTTGTAACAACATTGAGTTATCTCTGAAAGTCATCTTTAGTATAATACCTTATCTTTCAGTGAAACCGTATATAAGCAGGGAACTAAATGAGTATCTGGTTTCAAAGGCTGAACTTGAGAGCAAGGGAAGAACTTTTATATGTATATCAAGTCAACTAACAAAATTGCAGGCACTTTGTAATTGCCATATAAATATATGCTTGTTCAACAAATTAATAACCTGATTTTTTTTTACTTCTAGATATATGGGTAAGAAGTTCTTTTGAAGGAATACCTTTTTTACTGTAATTGTGATAAATGTATTATTTTAGACATATCAAAATAAATTGTGTTTGAGAATAATATTATATAGACCTAATTACCAATTTCTTAAATTTTTCAAGATTTTTACTGAAGGATGGCCAACTGTGGCTCTGTGCTCCTCAGGCAAAACAAATATGGAAATGCTTAGCAGAGAATGCAGTTTACCTTTGTGATCGTGAAGCCTGTTTTAAATGGTATTCCAAGCTAATGGGGGATGAACCAGACTTAGATCCTGATATTAATAAGGACTTCTATGAAAATAATGTGCTTCAACTTGATCCTTCCCTCTTAACTGAAAATGGAATGAAATGTTTTGAACGATTCTTCAAAGCTGTTAATTGTCGAGAAGGGAAACTAGTAGCAAAAAGAAGAGCCTATATGATGGATGATTTGGAACTCATAGGATTAGACTACCTTTGGAGGGTAAGTAAGAACTAGAAACTCTTGTTTGCAAGCATTGTATTTGAGGTGGTTTTAAAAAAATAGAAATCATGTTACCTATAAGTTGTATGTATTTATCCTGCTCTGATGCTTGTCCTAGAAATCTAGAGGGAATAATTATTTCTCTCTAGCTTCCTATTGTTTCCATTTCCTTACTTAGAATCTTTTTAGAAATATACAAGTACACAAACCATTGTCTACCTAGATATTATTGTCTCTCCAACTTATAAATTAGATGTTGGGGTTTATGGTACATTTAATGCCAAAATAAATGATACAAGAGGAGTTAATGCCTTTAATGACACTTTGTAACATACTTAAATACCTGGTGAGTAAAATGCTATATTCTATTTAAGACTAATATTTTCATTTTGATAGTAAATAAATCTTAATGTCATCTTTTAAAATCCAATCTATATATTTCAGCTTACATTGTATTTTGGATGTAGAGTTTTTACTTTGTTTGCCTACTATAGATTTTATTGTGGTCTTTTATTAGTGGTTTTTAAACATTTTTAAGCAGCATTGACCCCTATAAATAATCATATCATACTAGTTGACATAAGAAATGAAAGCCTGCTTTTCTCTGCTTTATCTCCCCTATTCCCTTTCTTTTTCTCCCCAGATCTCTGAGTCAACCATGAAAAATCTTTAAAGCCCTAAATCTTTAAAGTTTCAGAAACACTGATTTAAGTAGATAATTGATAAAGACGGGCAGAATTCTTGGTGCTGACTGGATTGCTCTTTCTGTTATATGGCTTTTAATATAAATTTTTAGCTTATTTGAATTATTCCTTGAAAACATCACAGCTTGGCTACTAAATTGCAGAGTCAAATAATACTGTTTACAGTATATCTTATCCTTTTCATTTTTAAGCAGATTATTCTGAAAACTTGTGTTTTATATCCATTAATTCTTCATTTTCAGATTAATTTAACTTACTTGATTAGAGTGTCAGAATCAATTTTGCCTTAAATTCTTGAATATTCTAAAAAATAATTGAGCATATGATTTGAATTTGTCAAATTAAAATATATCTTGAATGTTACTTACCCTGTAATTTTTGGGTCTAGGTGGTGATTCAGAGTAATGATGACATTGCCAACAGAGCTATAGACCTTCTTAAAGAGATATATACAAACCTTGGTCCCAGGTTACAGGCCAATCAGGTGAGGACTGAAGTGCATAAAAACTTTCACTACAGTTATATTGAAAGTAATCTTGTGTTTAATCAAATATTTTTACACTTGGTATTAATTTAAAACCTAGGAGTTAATTTAACTCTTCTCAAAAATATGTAAGTATTTAATCCACAGTTGATCCTTACAGGATGCTAATTCAGTAAATGGTGTCTTGATAGTTATCTTTAGGTTGTTAGAATTATTTATTTTCTTATATATAATAAATATCATTATTATATTTGGACGTTATAATTATATAATGTGAACTAACGTAAAAAACAGAAGCTGGCTTTTCTCTCCTCAGTCTCCCCTATTTCCTTTTCCCACTGCAAACCTCTTACAGGGTCAGCCCTAAAACATCTTTAAAGCCCTAGGATTATAACATAGTTTGAAAACACTGATTTAATTAAGTAATTGATAAAGATGCACAGAAATTGCTGGCACTGACAGGATTATACTGTGTTGGGACAGCCAGAAATTTCATTTACTTTGACACTTAGTCCAGAAGGATTTTTTGTTTTGTTTTTGTTTTTAAAACTAAATGGTTTATGTTTGCTTATTTTATTATTAGGTCCTTTTTGCATTTTATTACTGGTTAAAGTATAATGTGATTGAGAATTCCCTATAAACTTATATTTTTTCTGTCTTTAATTGGATTAATATATTTGATTTTTAAATTTTGAAACACCTTGATTTGTCTTTATGTGGCCTATTACTTACAGGTGGTTATCCATGAAGACTTCATTCAGTCTTGCTTTGATCGCTTGAAAGCCTCATATGATACATTGTGTGTGTTGGACGGTGATAAAGGCAGTGTTAAATGTGCAAGACAGGAAGCCATTCGAATGGTTCGAGTTTTAACTGTTTTAAAGGAATACATAAATGAATGTGATAGTGATTATCATGAGGAAAGAACAATTCTACCTATGTCAAGGTTTGTCAGAAATTGACCTACCAATTTTAACTTGCATTTTTAATTTTCTTAGTCAGTTATTTAGGAAAGTAATTACAAACATGTTGAAAGAAAATGTTTTTTATTCCTGGACTTCATTGACCTGTCTTTTAAAAATATCATTTGCATCTTACTTATCAGGTATAGTTTTTCTTTTTTCTCTTTTATTCCAAGCTTTGTCACCAGTTAAGTGTGGCGTACTGGTCTCTTCCGTGGACTGTGTCTTCAGGCACTCAGAATGGTCTAGTGTGTGACATACTGTTGGAGGATGTCATAAAATACAACCTCTAAACAAAACTAGGCTGCCTGAATCCCTGGTAACAGAATTGTTCACCTTTATACCAACAAGGTTCGGAAAGCTCCAAATTCTGCTTGTGGCCTGTGCCCTGGCCTGCTTCTCAGAGTTCGTTCTGAGACATAAAGTACTAATGAAGTTTGCTTAAACAAACAAACATGTCAGCCATGGCGTGGTAGCTCAGTTGGCGAGAGCGTTGTCTCTGATATGCTAAGATTGTGGGTTCAAGCTCCAGTCAGGGCACATACAAGAATCAACTAATGAATGAATCAACAAGTAGAACAACAAATCAGTGTTTCTTTTTCTCCCCTTCTCTCCCATCTTCTGTCTCTCTAAAATAAATCAATAAATTTAAACCAAAAAATCATGTCATCAGGGCCTATGGAGGATACGTGTGCTAAATGTGTCCTCAACAGGATCAAAAATGCTTTCCTTATTGAGGAGCAAAAAATTGCTGTGAAAGTGTTAAAGGCACAAGCACAGAGTCAGAAAGCTAAATTTTTAAAAACTGAATTTTTTTTTTTTTTTCAGTAACAAAACCAATTACAAGGCTTGTTCTGTTTCAAAAAAAAAAAAGTGTGGCACTAATATGCAGTTAATATGAATTTTATTTTCATGTTATTTATTCATGCTGTTAAAAATAGAATTTTAAAAAGCTTCCTATCCTATCCTGGCTAGGTGGCTTAGTTGGTTGGAGGATCCTCTTGTACACCAAAAAGGTTGTATGTTCAATTCCAGTCAGGGCACATACCTCGGCTCTGGGTTTGATACACAGTTGGGTGACATAGGAGGGATGTTTCTCTTACATCGGTGTTTCTATATCCCCTTTTGTCTCTCTAAAAATCAATAAAAACATATCCTTGGGTGAAGACTTAAAAAAAGGCTACTTATTCAGTTTTCCAGTAATATGTGATAAAGAATATTTGTTAATTTTCCTTGCTAAAATTTCTTTCAATTTAGAAACTAGGAAGTAAGTAATTTACTAAATCATATTTTATTGTAATAAATTATAAACAAATTCTGTGTGATACAAGTGATCATAAATTAAGTAAACTAACAAACTGAATTACTTTATAATAGTTTAAATGGCATTTCTAGTTTTTGGAAATTTTATAGAATAAGTACTATCAGGTTAAAATTGTGATCTTTAAAAATGTAAAATTGCATCTTGAATATGGTTTATATTTTACATCTTACCTTACTGTAAAAAGAAAATATACGAAGATAAATATTTTTAGATGAATTTTGTTTTTAAGAATTTTTATAATTTTTAGTAGAAACATGAATTTTTCATATTTATTGATACTTTGAAGCTGAAATTCATCTCTTTCATAAGTAATCTTAGTGAATGCATTACTCACATCTGTTATTGTAGAAGTCAATTTAATTGTATCTCTTTTTCTTAAGAAAATATTAAATCGTCATGTTTATGTTCTTGACAATCTGCAGAAGTTGTGTGCTCTTTAAATTTTATTATTTATTTATTTATTTATTTATTTATTTATTTATTTATTTATTTTCAGAGCATTTCGAGGTAAACACCTCTCTCTTATAGTTCGATTTCCAAACCATGGTAGGCAGGTTGATGACTTGGACATATGGTCTCATACAAATGATACAGTTGGTTCAGTACGACGATGTATTCTCAATCGTATAAAAGCAAATGTAGCCCACACAAAAATTGAACTTTTTGTGGGTGGTGAGCTGATAGATTCTGAAGATGACAGAAAGCTAATTGGACAATTTAACTTAAAAGAGAAATCAGTAAGTACATATAACTTTCAAATATTCCCCAAATATTAAACATAGAGGCTGTTTTTTATTGATTCAGTAATGTTAATGAGTATCTAACTGTTGTGTGCAGTCTTCTGTGTTATGTGTTCAGGTTATGACCTTGGTTAAGAAAGATATCATGACAGTAGTATAGTGGAGGAAACAAACTACTAAGTGGTATATGTTGAATAGTACCTTTGAAGTATGTTTCAAAAATTAAAGCATGAAATAGATTTAGTCTTAGTATCCAATTGCTGTATTTTACGGAAGTGTTTTCCCTTGTCTTTGCTACTAATACATACTTTCACTTTCAGGTAATTACAGCCAAACTTACACAAATAAGCTCCAATATACCTTCAAGCCCCGATAGTTCTTCTGATTCCTCAGCTGGATCTCCTGGAAACCACTGTAATCAGTACAGTGACAGTCCCAGTCCAGAGGTGGAAAGTTGTTTGCCTGGAGTGGTAAGTAAGCTTTTATATGCAAGACATTACACTCTTATTTAGAAACACAAAACTTTCAGAGGAGTTTACACGTTTCATGAGTTGGCAAATGCCAAATAAATATACAGTTAAATAAATATACTTAACTTTTGGATGGATTTCATATTTGTTGGAAGTAAAAATAAAATTTTTTTATAGCGTGGCCGGGCATGGCTCAGCAGTTGAGCATCGACCTAGGATTCAGGAGATAGGGGTTCTGTTCCTGATCAGGGTTTTGGGTTAGGTAGCCGATCAATGACTCTCTCATCATTGATGTTTCTATCTCTTCCTCTCCCCCCCGTTTCCTCTCTCTGAAGTAAATATATGTTTTTAAAAAAACAAATATTTTTCATATATATAGTATTATGTTTTCATAGAATTAATTCATTACAGTTGAACTGTAATACTACCAAGTATATAACTTCACATAATCCTACTATATTATGATTTTTTGTTTAGAACTATTTTTGCTTTTTGTTTTTGTAAAGTAATTTAATTGCTGATGGTTCACTTAAAAGACACCATCTTTCATATACTGCATAGCTTCAAGGGATGAGGCTCCAGACCCACATTTTAACCAGTCCCTCTCAACCTTTTTCTCTTTAGATAACTTAGAGCTGTTTTTAAAGAAATACACAATTTGCTGTCCTCAGATTCTAAATATATATCTAAAGAAACAACTCCTACCTTTCTTTTCCCACTCACCCTTAAGAATTATTATAGCTGCAGTAAAACCAGCCACTTCAATTTCAGAAGAATTTTATTTCCTGCAGCTAATGGATTAGGAATTTAACCAGCAGTAGTTATCTCTGAAGAACTGAGTACTTTACATTATAAGAGGTACTCTTTTATAATAAACAGGATCTAGCCCTGGCAGGTTTGGCTCAGTGGTTAGAGTGTCTACTTGGTGACCACAGGGTCTTGACCAAAGGGTGCACATACCTCAGTTGCAGGCTTGATCTCCACTCCAGTCCAGGCACGTGCGGGAGGCAACCAGTCGATGTGTCTCTCTCACATTGATTGCCCCCCCTCCCCT
>NW_015504423.1:1685725-1726483 GCF_001595765.1 Miniopterus natalensis | reverse complement strand
CATTTCACTCTCTGAAAAGCAATGGAAAAAATATTCTCAGGTGAGGATTTAAAAAAATTTTTGAGTTCCATGTTTTATGAAATAACAGAATGCCTGTATGCCTGTCATAAAGAAATTACTCAAAGTAACTTAGAAATGCTAATAATGGTTAAGTTTACATCATGAAGGATCACTGCATTTGTGAAAGTGAAAAGATGAGGGGAAACAAGTTTTCAGGAAGTAAAAATGACATTGGCAAAAGATGTGATTTACAAGTAGAAAACAGGGACAGTGAATAGGTTAATTTGAATAAAAATTTTTGACATAATTTATAGGTAAGTATTTTTTGTATTCCATATTACAGATAATGTCACAGCACCCCAGATACATCTCCTTCCTTTGGCAAGTTGCAGACTTAGGTAGCAGTCTGAAAATGCCACCACTTAGAAATGGAGCAAGACTACTTATGAAACTTATGCCACCAGGTAAGAAAAATTCCTATATTCCATTAAATATTTCCTAACATATTTTTATGCCAAGTTGAGGTATTTTACACTGATTTAGTTTAGTGTAATGAAAATGTATATTTCTTATACAGTTTTACATCTTTTGTTTTTTGATCCTCTAAGAATTTTTCCTTAAATTTGTATTACATTTTTAAGACTATGTAAATATTATGGAAATAGTGGGCTTAATAACATGTTAACATTAATAACATGTTAATGAAACCAGCCAAAACAACCCTCGGGTTCTTTTGCCTTTTTTCCGTGAAGTGAAACACATGACACAGGTGCTGATGGAAGGAGAGGGATTTATTCAGATGCCAACTACCTGAAAAGATGGCAGACTCATGCCTTAACAACTATGTTAACAACTCAGAGTGGCAAAGGGCTTTTATAGGGAGATTGTGGAAAGAGGGGAACTAAGGAATTCTGGCGACACGCTGTTTTACATTCCAGCTCTTGGGTGGTTTTGGATGTTCTCTTTTGTCTGTGTCAGCATACAGCTTTTATTCTGGTTTCTCTCTCTGTGGGTTTTATTGCTTATGCCAGGGGACAGGATGTTGTAGGCCTGGCCAGGCATCAACATGTGCTATACTCCTGTGGTTAAGGTCAGTGAAAAGGGGAACTAGAACTGCTGCTGACTGTAACATGCTTATATATGAAACTATTACTATATCAGACTTTTAGTTCTGTTAGTATATTCTTACTTTTAATCTTTGATTAGTTAGTTAATTAAATGTGAGGTTTTTCATACCCTGTATACCCTGTTACAGTAACATAAAGACTACATGTGAAAATACTGTAATTTCCTGGTTTTTTCACCCTCTTTATACTAGATTTTAATATTTTCCCATTTCATCTGCTTAGTTTTCTGTGGTGGTAACTAATTTACCACATTCTCCCCAGGAATTTTTAAAACAATTTCCACGGTCATATGTGTTATGCCATGTTTTCTTGGGTATTTTCTCCCGCTCCTGTCTGTATTCTTTTTGATACAGTTATTACTTTGGAACTTCTTTATACAACTTGATACAGTTATTATTTTGGAACTTCTTTATACAACTTTCATTTGGGGGAACCTTAAGGGTTCTTTTTTCTTTATACAACTTTCATTTGGGGGAACCTTAAGGGTTCTTTTTTCTTGAACTGTCTTTTGTCCTCATTTTGCTGCAGCATGTTCTCCTAAAAACAAGTTATATGAAGCAGATTATTTTTAAAAGATAGTTATCTGACTGCAACTAAACACTTAACTTGTAGTTCTGTGGGGTTTTTATTTCTGTTTTTTACTTGTAGTTAGAGCATAGAGTTGAATGTGGAAAATGTATTTCATTTTATTTCCATAGCATGACTGAAGTCATTTCTATCTGAAAGCTTTTTAACTCTTGAGTTTTGAAATCTCAAGATAAGGTACCTTGGAGTAGATTTTGTTTTTGCTTTTTTGGGTGTGGTTTTGTTGTTTCGCGCGCGCGCGTGTGTGTGTGTGTGTGTGTGTGTTTTGTGCTAGGTACTCAATGTCAGTCAAAAGATTAACTGCTTTATATGTGAGAGATTTGAATTTTTATTTGCTCAATTTTTTCATTGTGCTTTTGGAAATTTTTTATGCTTTAAAATGTACTATTGAATTTACTGTATTCATCTTACCATGCTGCCTCTCTTATTCATTATATTTTAGTTGAATTTTCTTAACAGTTATATAGAAAGAATTCTTTCACTGACTTTTAGCTTTCTTATTGTAACATTTTCATTTTTTATTCTACCTTTATTTTTATTTTATGAACATTTTACAGTGTCTCTGCTATAGGATATTTGTTGTGTACACCTAAACCTTATGTTATGCAGAACTATGCATATGTTGTTGTTGCTGAACTAATCACAATATTACAGAAGAGTAGAAAATGCAATACAAAGAACTTTTCTTCCTTAACCCAAATGAAAGTAATTTGCTTGATATTCTGTCATTCCCCAAAATGGTAATGTGTATTTCTTCAAACAATTCTTCTACATAACAGAAATTTAAACATCTACACTGGAAAATTAACATTGACATATATCTATAATCTAGTTGACCCCATTCAAGTTTCACCTCTAGTAGTTCCTCAGTTACTCCAGTAAAGTTCTTTTGCATAGAAATTGAAAAACTTTTTCTGTAAAGAAACAGATAGTAAATAATTTACACTTGTAGACCAAGTGCTGACAGGTATTTATATGTGAGAGAAAAACAAATTTCCACATTTTTATTTGCTAAATTCAAACTATAAAAATGATAATAGAGTATAATATTTTATAATAGGGGTTTGCCAATAAGAATTGTGAAATTTTTTTAGTGTAGTGTAACCAAAACCAAGGTGTGTTTCCTCCTGCCACTAAACCAGACTCCTGATACAGATGTTGGTGAAAAGGAGAGTTTATTCGAGAGCTGGGATCTCAAGATGATGGGGGCGTCTTGTCCAAAACCCATCTCTGCCTCTCAGTGCAGCCAGGGTTTTTAATAGGAAGGCAGAGGGAGGGAAAGCAGAACAAAGAGATTAGGACGAGGGTCTGTAGTCTTTCAGGCAGTGCCTATACTGGTCCTGCTATGGATTGTTAATTTCAGCATACTGGAACTGATCAGTGCTAGCTAGCCAAATACCTGCAGTTGGGCAAGCTGCGTCAACCAAATTCAAAGTCAAGGCCTTTTCTTGTACAAGCAGGAACTGGAGCTGCTGATGCCTACTATATGCTTATAAGGAAACTGTCAACATATTTATCTGTTTGTTAGTACATTCTATTCTAAATCCATTTAATGTTTAGTTAGAGTAGGATAAAGAATTTATTTCCTGTTACAGTTCCCCACTGTCAGTCTTCCTTTGTATCTATGAAGTTATGTCGTCTTCAGAATCTTCTGGTGGAATGAAAGACTTCACCCTATTGTTAAGCAAAGTCTCATGAGTTAAAAGCAGATATATTTCTTAGGGGCACATATCCAGGTTGCGGGCTTGATCCCTCTTTGGGGTGATTACTGGAGGCAACTGATGGATATTTCTCATTGATTTTTCTGTCTCTCTTCCTCTCCGTTCCTTGCTCTCTATTATTAAAAAAAAACACATATTTTTAAAATATTAAGTGAAGAAATACCAACAGATTCTTACTGGATTTATGCAAAAAATATGTTGCCATGAGAACAACAATACTCATTGAGAATTTCCAAATCCAGAGGGATTAGGTAGGGAGAAAAATATAAATGCCTTAATATTGCTTAATATGAAAGTATAATTTACCAAATGGCTTTAAGGAAAACACACACAGACACACACGTTTCCTTATGTTGGGAAAATAAAAAGTCAAAAATCAGCAATATATGTATATATTTAATTTTTAATCCTCACCAGAGGATATTTTTTCCATTTATTTTTATTTTTTATTTTTTTTAATTTTTTCACCTCTGCGGCAAATGTGGGGAAAACCTTCTGCTGAACTCGGCCAGTGATGCTGTATTTAGTATCTGGGTCAAGGTGGAAAAAACTGTTTTTCTGTTAAGAGGTTTTTAAGGGGTTGTTAGTAAAGACCTGCTTTTCAGGGCTCAATGAAAGTGTGGGACTGATGCTGGGGACTGGAGCTGGGAAACTCCCGGGAGTCGGGATGTCCCCTGGTCTTCTACCTGCTGTGGACACCTTTGCTCTGATCTTACACGGAGGGTCTCCAGGTCTGTCCTGGTACCCTGTCCCTCACCTTCCCCCACCTTCCTAGTACCCAGTCTTTGTGCATTTCCAGCCTGGCAGGGGCGGGACTCTCCCACCTGGTGTCTTTGCAGTGAAGGTGGTTTCCCTGAGGGGCGGTTGGCCCGATGCTCTGCTCCCTGAGGCTGTGGCTTCCAGCCCCGAATGTNGTGCCCGGAGCCCAGCCGGTGGCCCCTTTTTCTCGCAGGCATTGTCCTGATGACGGACACCCTCTGCCGACAGGGTGCTGGGGCTCCGCGGGATGCGTCCAGGGGCTCCTGGGGACCTGCACCTGGAAATGGCCTTAGGAGCCGTTGCCTTCCCTGTTCCCCATAAAGGCAGTGCCCTCCTTCCCCATCATAGCCCCGATTTCTTGGTTCCAAGATGGCTTTTCGTCCTGGGCAGCTCTGGGTCGGGCACCAGGAAACATCCTGTTGAATAGGAGAGAGATCGAGTGAGGGAGCCCCGACGACTGGGGTGGCGCCTGGTGGTGGCTGGCTGCTGCCGTCGAGAAAGGCTGGGGCTTTTGAGAGGTCATTTAAAATGTGTGTAATGACCATTACGCTTCCAAACTCCTGTTCCTTTCCTAGCAGTCTTTCGCTCTCAGCTCAGCACCCAGAGCTGCCCTGAGCGTGGGAGCTGGGCAGCAGGTGAGGCTGGAGACGCAGGACGGCCCCTGGGGCACCCGTTCTCGCCTGGAACATCCCTCTGCGCTGGAGGTGTTCTCAGTCAGATTCGCTGCTGCTCTCTCCATTAATTTTTAGAGATAATGGAACGTGGAGGGGAGGGAGAGGGGAGAGGAGGAGAGAGGAAGGGAGAGGGAGAGGGAGAGGGAGAGAAAAACATCAGTGTGAGAGAAACCATCAGTTGGTTGCCTCCCACATAAGACCCAAGCAGGAATCAAGCTTTCCACCCTTTGTGTATGGGCTGATTTTCTAACCACTGGGCAACACCAGCCAGGACAAAAATGAACAATATTTTCAACAAAAAAATTACAAAAACTACAATGATCTTCAGTTCATTTAGCCTCATAATCAATTTTTGTTTATCCTGATTATTTGCCATAAATCCAGTTATTCCATAGAGTTTTTAGTACTACATCCACTTCAAAGGTGTGATCTGAAAATATGTAATTTAGAATAAGAGCTCTTTCTATGGATCTTTCTGATTATGTAACATACTTGTAAATGCATTAGAGCAAAACAATGACTGTCTTTAAATGACAAAGAATCGTAAAATTATGTGGTTATAGATCTGATTATAATGCAGTTGACAAAGGAATTTGCTTTTCTATAACAAGATTTTAAGATAATTAGTATTATAAATGAAAGTATGTTAGAACTTTGTAGACTGTTGGAGATTTTTATATAACCTCTAGAACATCCGTTTTAATAGTAAAAAATGTGTATACAGATGTTACATAGTAATCACTTCTTTATTTGACAAAGCTTCCCATGTATTTTCAAACATATTAAGTAGATCTAATCATCTCAAAATTTCTTATTCACAAGGAGAGAGAATAAGTCTTTGAGGCATTTCAAGGGCTCACCGGAATGACCTAAAGCCAATTCTAGTAAAGAAAAAGTTTCTTAAAATTTAAACCCTGGGAAGATTGGCAAATATATTTGCCCAAAAGCTCTATGTCATCATGAAACAAGATTAATATTTATCTCAAGTGCCAATAAAAAGGTATCAAATATAAATACAGGCTAGCAAAACTTCAGTTCTTAGGATTAAGAAGATGGGTATTTAGGTAGTCAAGTACCTGATTAACACAATATGACACATCACTATTTTGATAATACATAGAATCTTTGCTATGTAGACACAGGAAAAAAATCTTTTTTCCCTTTGAACAGGCTGAAAAGAACCAAATTCTCTGTTAGCTTACTTTTGATATTTAGATTCATTTACTTAAATTCATTATTCAGCTTGCCTATATGTTTCTCACTTCTTCCCCTACACAATCCTTCAACTTGCACACGTCCTCTGTACTTTGTATGAATCTTCGGTGACTTTCCTAGTCCCTTTCAGTGTGTTCCTTCTTAACTCATTAGGAAATAACCAACTTTTAAACAACCTGCTTTTAATTCTGTATTACCAAAACCATTTTGTTTCTTTCCAACTTAATTAGAATTCTCAACTCTTAGAAACCTTGATCTTTTTAGTGACAGATAAGTAACTAGTAGTTCTGAGATGGGAAGTATGTTTAATAACTTCCAGAAACAGGTTCTATTATTGGCAAATACACTCAAACATTTTCAAGAGACATATTTTTAAATAAAATATAAGATATATTCATTAACAGATCCTAAGCCATTTTCTAGCTTTGCTGCAATAAGAAGCCAAAATTAAGCAAACTCCTATCAATATATATTTCATTATTCTATTATTGCCAAACATCTAGATAGTCAATAATTTTTATTATTTAAATGAGAAAAACTCCAAAGTTTTAAGTTACCAAAGACTTTGAAAAACTGTGTTTAGGTATATATAATTATTAGTGAAAATCTTTATCCCTTCATTTTAGTTATATCTGTTTATTATGTCTTACAGACCCTTTGAGATTTTAAAGTCAATTATTACCCAAGCCATTTTCTTGACAAATTTTATAACAGGGATAAATAACATGAATTTATTCCTGCAAACCTCAAGCAAAACAAACCTGTTTCATGTTAATATTTTTCTTATTATTTGGCTTTGAAGCTATCATTTCATTGTAGATTAATCTCTGATTTTTAAGCTGTTGGAAGGAAGGGCCTAATTACACAGTTAAATGCATTTTGAAAACATAGAATTTCTTTTGTACTTACATCAAGGTTTGAAAACTACTGTAAATTTGTATAGATATTTGTATCTCACTTTTTATCTTTTATAGCAATGGGAAATGTATATAGCTGCTTGTTAATTACAAAGCCTTGCTAGTTGGCATCTAAATGACTTTACTGTATTACTTTTTGACTTAAAGCAGTGTGTTCCCTTGTAGATTGTAGGTTGAATTCATTAAGAAACACCAAGTCTAGCCCTGGCTCAGTAACTCAGTTGGTTAGAGAGTCATCCTGATGTTCCATGGTTACAGGTTTGATCCCAGGTTAGGGCACATACAGGAATCAACCAGTGAATGCATAAGTAAGTGGGACAGTGGAACAAATCTATCTCTTCTCCCCCCCCTCTAAAATCCCTTTCTGCCCCCTAAAATCAATTAAAAGGAAGAAACACGAAGTCTGCAGCAAGAGCTGAATTCCTAAACCATTCAGATTGAGAATGTTTGAGAATGTTTATTTTTGTTCCCAAAAAATGTCATTCTCAAACCCATGCTAGCACATTAAAACTCTACTGCTACTAGCCCTGGCTGGTTTGGCTTAGTTGTTAGAGAATCGTTGCACAGACCAAAAGGTCACAGGTTCAATTCCTGGTCAAGGGCATGTACCTAGGTTGCAAGTTTGATACCCGGGACTAGTCAGGGTGTTTGCAGGAGGAAACCAAAATCCTCATAGTAAACAGACATAGGAATTATATATATTGACATATATTTACACATTTATATATTTCTATAATATGTATATGTATATTACATATTTTATACGTATGTATGTTAACAATAGTATTGGTATTAGTTCTATGTCATATTAGTAATTAGTAACTTAAAGTGTTAGTAGGAAAGTTTATTTTGTTCCTATAGTTAAAAATCAATTCATTTAGCACATTTAGTCAATAATAGTAAATATTAAAGAGGAAGAGTTTAGTTAATGGAAACAGATAATATGAAATCAGTGAATTTAGAGGAACTTATTAATACAACAAAAACGCAAGTGCTTGTTATATCCCAGTCATCATTCTGGTGATATGTACTCCATTCTAGCAAATATTAACTTCTTTATGAAGTAGATACACACTTTTGTTATCCTCATTTTACTGATATGATAAATCTTAACCACAAGAAGCTAAAGTAACTTGCAAGTTATACACCTAACATATTAAGTGTTGGAGCCAGCTTTAAATCTATGCATTCATATCTCTAACTTGCCAAGAAACAGTGTAAACATGATAATGAAGAACATTGACATTCTTGTTATTTTATCTATGAAAATCTGTTTACACAAAAATCATGACTCCACAACAGTACCTCCAATTGCAGTCTAATTCTGCAAGCTTTTATCTTTCCAAAATTGTAACTGACTTCTCTGTCAGTGACAATCTTGCTCCACATTATCATATATGTGTATGATTAATCCTGTAATTAATCAATCCCTTGTCTCCAGTACCATTTTCCATATACTTTTTTTTTTTTAATTTATCTTTATTGTTGAAAGAACTACAGGTGTCCCATTTTTCCCCCCCAATTGACCCCTCCACCTTGCTTCCACCCCCTCCTCAGGCCATCACCCCATCATTGTACATGTCCATGGGTTATGCATATATACATATAACTTCTTTGGTTAATCTCCTCCCACCCTCTGCCCCTCTTCCTTCTTCCCTCTGAAATATGATTGTCTGTTGCATGTGTCAGTGTCTCTGGATCCATTAAGTTCATCAGATTCTTTTGTTCATTAGCTTCTTCTTAAAGAAGACCCTTCAACATTTCACATAGTATTGGTGAGGTGGTGATGAACTCTTTTAACTTTTCCTTGCCTGACAAGCTCTTTATCTGACCTTCAATTCTAAATGATAGCTTTGCTGGGTAGAGCAATCTTGGTTGTAGTTCCATGTTTTTCATCACTTTGAATATTTGTTGCCACTCCCTTCTGGCCTGCAAGGTTTCTGTTGAGAAATCAGCTGACAGTTATATGGGTGCTCACTTGTAGGTAACTAATTGCTTTTCTCTTGCTGCTTTTAAGATTCTTTGTCTTTAACTTTTGGCATTTAATTATGTGTCTTGCTGTGGGCCTCTTTGAGGTTCCTCTTGTTTGGGACTTTCTGTGCTTCCTGGACTTGTATGTCTGTTTCTTTCCCCAGGTAGGGGAAGTTTTCTATAATTTTTTTCAAATAGGTTTTCAATTACTTGCTCTCTTTCTTCTCCTTCTGGCACCCAAATAATATGAATGTTGGACCATTTGAAGTTGTCCCAGAGGCTCCTTATACTATTTTGATATTTCTGGATTCTTTTCCTTTTTGCACTTCTGGTTGGGTGTTTTTTGTTTCCTCTTGTTCCGAATTGCTGATTTGATTCTCAGCAACCTCTACTCTACTGTTGATTCCCTGTAAATTATTCTTCATTGCAGTTCATGTAGCCTTCATTTCTGATAGGTACTTTATTAGGTCATCGATTGTCTCACTTGTTATCTTAATAGTCTTACTAATATCCTTTAGCATCCATATAACCAAAATTCTGAACTCTGTATCTGTTAGTTTTCTTGGTTCTATTTCATTTAGTTCCTTTTCTGGAGATTTCTTTTGTTCTTTCATTTGTGACATGTTTCTTTGCCTCCACACTTTGACTGCTTCCAGGTGTTTGTTTCTGTGTATTTAGGTAAAGCTGCTGTGTCTCCTGGTATTGGTAGAGTGGCTTTGTGTAGTAGGAGTCCTGTAGGGTGCAGTGGATCAGCCTTCCTAGTCACGTGAGCCTGGCCTTCTGGGTGCTCCCCTGTGTTGAGCCTTGGTTGCTATTGGCATCACTGGGAGGAATTGACTCCCAGGCCAATCAGCTGTGAGGACCAGCTGCAACTATAGCCAAAGAGCTGCTGTGCTGGCGACACCTCTATGGAGCACCAAGTGCACCCCTTTAGTGTGTCACCCGTGGATGTGGTAGGGGTATAATCCAGTGTGGTGGAGTCTGATCACCAGGTGCACTGTCTCTGGGGCCTCCCTGGAGGTGCAAAGTCAGCCTCTTCCAGTGCCTTGCCCAGGGCCACCCAGCATGAGCTACACAGCAAACTGTAGTTGGCTGCTACTTGTGCTGGGCTTGGTGTTGGAGAGGCCAAGCTATGAGCCAATACAGGCTGCCGCTAGTGCCAGGCCTGGGGCCACTTACCAAGTCGTACAGGGCACCCTGCTGCTTGTTTGAGAGATTTAAGGAAAGTCTTAAGCATGAGGCCTCTTGCATCAAAAAGGCACTGGAAATGGCTTAGGTGACCTTGCAGGTAGGGAGGGGCAGGGTCTCCAGGAATCACCAGGGTGAGGCCAAAGGTGTGAGTCTGATGCTGGAGATTCATATATGGTGCCTGCCTTCTGGCTCTATAGGGGGAGGGCTCACCAAAGGAGCAATGGCCTCTGCCAGCCCCTCTCTCTGGGCGAAAGCTGCCCTTCCACCTCTCACCCCAATTTTAGGCAAGTTAGCTCTTTCCCAAATGTCCCAGATTCTTTTCAAGCTGCCGCCTGGTGCTAGACCTCAGAGAGAGCATGTCTAAGTTTGTGCGAGGGCCCTTTAAGAGGAGCTGCCTGGGACCCCTCACTTCTCTGGGAAACCCCCACCGCCAAGATGACTTTCCCAGGTTTAAACCGTGGCACCTGCTGTGGGAATGCTGCTGAGTCCAGGATTCAGCCCTAATCCTCCCGCGTCTCTGCCCCTTCTACTGGACTTGATGCTTCTTCAGTTTCCTGGTTGTAGGGCTTTTGTTCAGCTAGGTTTCAGGAGATTCTGAGTGATGGTGGTTCTGTATTTTATTGGTAATTTTGGTGTGGTTGTGGGAGGCAGCAGGGACAGCTGTCACTTACGCTGCCATCTTAGAATAGCCTCCCATATACTTTCCTTGCACTTAGCGTAGGCTTCAGTTTTTGAGGTAAGACTGGCCTTCCACATAAAATTTAAGCAGAACACTACCAAAAACTATAATTAGTGTCTTAAAGATAAACTGGACAGCCACGTAGGTATCTCAGTGTACTGGATCCTGTTTTTTATATATTAAATATTCAAGAAATGAAAACGGGAGACATTAGGCAGTTGGATGAAAGTGGAGGTCTAAAATGAGGGACCGCAAAGAGTGAACAAAGAAGAAAGTGAACCCTCTGTGGACAGAGAGCACTGTAAGGCTGGGAATAGTTCTTTTATTTTTTCCCCCCTCATCCAAGGATAGGAAGCGGGGAAGGGAGAAACATTGATATATCAATTAGTTGCCTCTCCTAGCACCCTGAACAGGATTGGAACTCAGCCTGCTTAAGTGTACTGGAGGACACTCCAGCCAACTGAGCCACAGCATCGAGGGAGGCGTTCACTTCTATTTTTTTATCTTTTAATATATAAGAAAGGAAAGTAACCTTATTTTTATTTTTATTATTATTTTTAATCCTCACCCTAGGATATTTTCCCCATTGCTTTTCAGAGGGCAGAAGGGAGAGGAGGTTAGAGAGAGAGAGAAACATCGATTGGTTGCCTCCTGCATGCATCCGGACCAGGCCTGGGGGTTAAACCTGCAACCCACATATACATGCCCCTGGCCAGAATCTTAACGCAGAACCCTTCAGTTTGCAGAGTTCTATCCACTGAGCCAAACCAGCTAGGGCAGGAGTTCACGTTTAGATTTCTTATGGTCAAGGTGAAAAGGCTTTTGCTTTCAAGGTGACCGGTGTTCCTTAGTGGTTAGACTCTTGGTCTGCTTACTGAAGTGTTTCAGATTCTGTTCCTGGCCCAACTTTGGGTAAATGTGGGAGGCAACCAATCGATGTGTCTCTTTCACTTCAGTTTCTCTCTCTTTCACTCCTCCCTCCCTCCTTTCCACTCTCTATAAAAATCAGTGGAAAAAATATCTATGGGTGAGGATTAAAAAAAAGAGAGAATGGCTTTTTTTCTCTCCATCTGAATATTATACTTATGTTCCATTGTTCTGGCTTCTTTGCATAGGGAAAATACTGTATGAACAAGCTTAATTTCCATATTATACTGTCATTATTCTCCTATTTGCCAGTTGAAGATTAGCTAATTCTTATTACAGAAATTTATTGTTACGGATATACTTTTCTGTCTGACTCTGTAGTTGGTAGGGTTTTTCCTTTTATTCTGTTTCCAACAGTGTTACACTTGGGTCCACTGAAACATTTTTCAAAACCAACTTTTTATGTAGTAATAATTTTGAAATTACTTAGAATAACACAAAGAACTTCCAAATAATCCTCCCCACATTCAGAATTGGTATCACTTTGGCACATTTGCTGTATCATTCATTCTTCAAACAATTTTTTTAGACTCCTATATCTTTTTACCCATACTATTTACCTAAATATCTCAGGGGGTTCTCTTTTTTTTTTTAATCCTCAACTGAGGATATTTTTCCCATTGCTTTTCAGAGAGAGTGGAAGTGGGGGAAAGAGAGACATCGATGTCCAAGAGAGATCAATTGGTTGCCTCCCTCACAAACCCCTACTGGGGACAGGGGTCAAGCCTTCAACCCAGGTACATGCTTTGCCCTTGGCTAGAATCAAACCAGAGACCCTTCCATCCAAGGGCTGACACTCTTAACACAGAGCCAATCCAGCTAGGGCTCTCAGGGAGTTTTCTAAGAGCAAGAATATTCTCATATGATAACAGATTTTTTCCAAATCAGGAAACTAAGGTCTTTGATAACTGACTTTTTGGAAATGTACAGGCCACTTGTTCTGTATACTATCTATTAAATCTGCTTTGTATGCTTTCTTATTACTATATTCAGTTACTTTGCCTAAAAAATGTGGTAACATGTACGTAACATAAAATTTGTACATGTACGTACCATTATAATGTGTTAAGTGGTGTTAAATGCATTCACATTGTTTTGCAGTTAGTTTCCAGAACATTCCATCTTGTAAAACTGAAACTCTATCCGCATTAAACAATGACTTCCCATTTATCCTCTTCTCCCGGTCCCTGACAGCCACCATTCTACTTTCTGTTTGTGTGAATTTGTCTTCTTTAGATACCTCATTTAAGTATACTCATATTGTATTTTTCTTCATGTGACTGTCCTACTTACTTGGCGTAATTCCTCAAAGTTTGTCTAGGTTGTAGCATATTTCAGAATTGAATTTTCTTTCTTTCTAAGACTGATTTATATTTTGGTGTATGCATAACATTTTGTTCATGACTAGATTAAAAACAATATATGTTGTTTCCACTTTTGGTCATTATGAATAATGCTACTATTTATATACAAGTTTTGGTGGGGATATATCTTTGCATTCTCTTGGAAATATTCCTGGGAGAGAAATTGCTAGATGATACAGCAGTTTCATACTTAACATATTGGGGAATTGCCAAACTACTTTCCAGAACAGGTGAACTGTTTTCTTTTCCCATAAGTAAGATATAAGGGTTCCTGTTTCCTCACATTTTTTACAAATACCTATTATTGGTATTTTTCATGTGTTGTTTTTTTAATTAGGTAATCTAATCCTGGTTGTGTTAATGTGGTATCTCAGTGTGGTTTTTATTTGCATTTTTCTCGTTGCTAATGATGTTGAATATTTTTTCATGTACTTACTATACGAAGAAATATTTATTCACAGTCCTTGCTTATTTTTAAACCTGATTATCTGCCTTTTCTTATTAAATTGTAAATGTTCCTAATAATTTAGATGCACGTTCTTTATCACATATATAACTTACAAATATTTCAGTCCTCTTTTCACTCTAACTAGTGTCATATTTTGCACAAAAGATTTTACTTATTGAAGCAGTTCAGTTTTATCTTTTTTTTCCCTCCACTTGTATTTTTGGTGTATATATAAGAAATTGCCTAACCCTGAGATCATGAAGATTTACTTCCCATGTTTCCTTCCAAGATGGGATTTTATCTCATTATATCTCGTCATTGTTTTTTAAAAGTTTCACATCTTTATAAAATAATAAAAGGAAAATGAAAAGCTTCTCTTACGTGTATCTATACCTTAAGATACAGTTTTTTCTTTTGTTCTTTTCTAGAAACTCAGTTTTCTTTAATAAAGCAAAAGTAGTTCATGTATAATATCATGTGAGGTAAATAATTGAGAACTTGGAGCTTGTGTTGTTTGTAGTTAAGAAAAGCTAATTCTTTTTCAGTGTTGTGGGCTTTTTGTTTGTTTTTGTTTTCTGTCTTATGTTGCAGGAGGACATGTTGATTTGAAGTCTCTGGGTAGGAAAACTTTCCTTCATATTTTGGGTTAATAATTAAAGAGTTCTGGTTGACTATTAACCAGTTTAGGTCTGGTCATATCTTGTAACATTTTATCTTATACTTAGCCTAATTGATGGTTGTTGATTATGTTTCATATTAAAGATAATACTCATCAATATATCAAATGTAATCGGTTAACATATGTGTTATATTTTAAATTAATCTAGGTTTTTTGGTTTTTTGTTATTATTTGCAGATACCACAACAATAGAAAAATTACGAGCTCTTTGTTTGGACCATACAAAACTTGAAGAAAATCGCCTTGGACCATCTCTTGATTCACTTTTGTTTGGTCCTTCTGCCTCCCAAGTGCTATACCTAACAGAGGTTGTTTTTTCCTTTATAAAACTGTACTTTGTATTATCATATGATAATAGGAAAATGTATAAGATTATAATCTTTTGAAATAGTTTAAAATCTCTTAGTAATGTTGCTAAAGGAAGTTAAGTTTTAAATTATTCCCTAATATTTTAATTAAATTTCCCCTCCACCTTTTTTCTAGGTAGTTTATGCCTTGTTAATGCCTGCTGGTGCACCTTTGGCAGATGATTCCTCTGATTTTCAATTTCACTTCTTGAAAAGTGGTGGCTTATCCCTCATATTGAATATGCTAACAAGAAATAACTTCCTGCCAAATACAGATACGGAAACTCGAAGGAGTGTTTACTTCAATGGCCTGAAAATTGCCAAACTGTTGTTAACTGCTGTAGGCTATGGTCATGTTCGTGCTGTAGCAGAATCTTGTCAGCCAGTTATAGATGGTACAGATCCTGTAACACCGGTAATAAGTTTTCTTAAATCTTTAAAATAAATTTTATAGTTAATACTTAATTTTTAAAGTTAAATTCTGAAGTAAACAATGCAAGTTCAACTCAGTATACTAAGTTATATTTGTATTATAATGTAAATTTTCTTTACTGATTCTCAGAGGACACCTCATCCCTTCTATGATGAGTTTCAGTTAACTCTCATAAAAACTTCACGTGAATCTTTTGTTAACCCATACTGACAGATACATAAAGATAGGGTAATAAAAGAAAAGATTTAATTGGCATGTTGCCTGCCTCTCCTCCTACCATTACTAATATAATCCTCTAGACAAAAATTGTCTTTGCCCTGGTATCATCCTTGATGCACATCTCTCATTGTTCTGAAGATATGCTGAGATTTGGTCCAAAGGTTGAATATGGTGTTTAATTCTTACTAAAATTGATTTCATTTATTTATGACTGATTTTTTTAAATTACTAACTGAAGCCCTACTGGCATGGCTCAGCAGTTGAGCAGCAACCTATGATCCAGAAGAACTTGGTTCGATTCCCAGTCAGGGCATATGCCCGGGTAGCAGGCTCGGATCCCCAGTGAGGAGCACACAGATCTATTACTCTTTCATCATTGATGTGTCTGTCTCTCTCTCTCCCCCCCCCTTCTTCTCTCTGAAATCAATAAAAATATTTTTTTTAGAAAACAAATAAATAAATTACTGACTGAAGATAAAATGGTGTAGAAATACAGATTTTTTTTTTTAAGCAGTGGGTTAGTTCTTAGGGAAATTTGAATAATGATTAGATATTTGGTATTTAGAATAGTGTACAATCTCAGGTTGCCCACATTGTAGTAGGGAGCTAAATACAAAATTAGTATTAAAAATATGATTACTATAGAAGTACCTATAATATAAAGAAAAGGGTTACAATTTGAGAAATAGAATAATTTGGATAAAATTAACTCTAGGTATTTTTCCTCAGGGATTTAAGAACTTATTTATACTTTAAGTAAAACTTAGTGTACGTTTTGCACAGTTTCACTTTTATTATTCCTTGTTTAACATAATTTTTTTTTCCCATGAAGAGTTTGGGGGCTTGCTTTTTAAATAGAAAATACTTAGTTCTGCAATTTTATAGTTAAAGGATACAGTTATTTTTATCCTGCAGAACATACCTAATTCTCATCTAAGTTATTTGAGTTGAATTAGAAATTAATATATCAAAAGTGACCTTATCAAGGAAGGTTTCAGTATAAGAAACGTGCCACAAGACTTTGCTGATCTAAAAAATAAACTATTATATTAATAAAAGTGAATTGTTTTAAAACATGTAACTTCTTATTCATTCAACAAATCTACCATGTATTTTTATATTCTACACACATATTGCTAGAAGTAAGTTAAAGCCTTACATGATTTCTATCTGTATTCAAGTTTATTGGAAAATAATGATCAAATTATATGGAACACTGTTATGCTATAATTATCATACTTTATCTCATTTAATCATTCATATAGCTATATTTGGTGAGTCACTCTTACTACACCTATTTTACAAGTGAAAATTAAGATTTAAAGAGATGAAATAACTTGGCGAAACAGTAAAAACGACCTGATAGTTAAACTCAGTGAAGCAGTGAAGGCTAACTCTGAAACTTTACTTTAACCACTTCTGTTACATTTGCTTGTTAGAAATCAGGTAGTAGCACATGCGAAAAAGATCTTCAAATATTTATTGAAGGATTAAAATAACATGTACTAACAATAAATAGACATAAATGAAATAAGATTTTAAACTCTGATTTGATGTTAGAAAAACTGGAATCATTATACCTACTAAGTCTTCTGCTTTGTCCGCTTACTGGCTACAGGAACACCACTACAAACTGTTGACTTTCTTAAAACATGTATTAAAAACACTTTTTAAAAAAAAAACACACCAAAAAACAAAAACTAAAAGAAAGAGAAGAGAAGATGAGAGATTAAGCTCTGGGGACTTGAACATGTTTTCAGATGAACATTACAGGAATATTTGAAAGAGTGAATGAATGGGAAGGAAGTGAGACATAAAAATTTAGAGATCAGGGGATTAAAAAATTGAAAGTTTACTTATCTGATATGTTTCGTTTTCTCAGTCATATTATAGCAGGCGTGGCCATCTGTTGAGAAAGGAAGGCTGAGGAGAGGATTTACCTAGAGACAAAAGAGTTGTTCTAAGTTCTGTCATTTATCCCCTGCAAGTGAAAGCGAACCCAGTAATAGAAATAATATTGACTTCATCTGAAATTGGAGTTTGCAGAAGAGTATTCTCACTTGAAAAGACGACTAAGAGAAGATATTTACAGTGTTGGCAATGTGAATTGCTTTTTAGGCAAAACAAATCTACAATGGATATGCAGAAGGATGACTTTTTTTAATATGTTTTTATAGATTTCAGAGAGGGAGAGAGAGAGAAACATCAATGATGAGTCATTGATTGGCTGCCTCCTGCTCAACCCCTACTGGGGAATCAAGCCTGCAACCCAGGCATGTGCCCTGACTGGGAATCCAGCCTTGACCGCCTGGATCCTAGATCATTGTTCAACTACTGAGCCACAACGGCAGGGCAGGAAGGATGACATCTTAACAGTTGTAATGAATGAGAAGCAAATGGTTGGGTTTTTATTACGTACCTCACACTTGAAATTTAGTTATGTGCAAGTTTTTCACTCCTAGTAAGAAGGTTAACTTTTTTTCAGATTAACCAAGTTACTCATAATCAAGCAGTGGTGCTACAAAATGCCCTTCAAAGCATTCCTAATCCATCATCTGAGTGCATGCTTAGAAATGTATCGATTCGTCTTGCTCAGCAAATATCTGATGAGGTTAGTATTAAACTTTGAAAGCTCTGGGATCTTGAATGGTGTATTTCTTTACTACTCTGATCTAGTCTCTATTTACTCATAAATAAAGAATATCACGCCCTAGCAAATTTGGCTCAGTGGTTAGAGCATCATCCCTTGGAATGAAGGGTCCTGGGTTCATTTCCAGTCAAGGGTATGTACTTCAGTTGCAGGAGCAATCCTGGCCCCTCTGGAAGCAAGTAGGGGTGGCGTCCAGTTGATGTGTCTCTTTCACATTGATGTTTCCTTCTCTCTCCTCTTTCTCTACTCTCTCTCTCCCCTCGCCACTCTCTCTGAAAAAGTAATGGAAAAAATATCCTCTGGTGAAGATTTAAAATAAGTAAATAAATAAAATAAAAATTAAAACTTTTTTAAACAGACTTTGGGGTGTAATTTATACTCCACACACTAAATCAAAATAAAGAATTTGGTGAGTTTTGATGTTTAAACTCTGTGATGTAGTGAGGAAACAACATTTTCATTAGCTTCCCCAAAGATTTCTGCCCCTAGTTTGTCACTGTAGAGTAGTTCTCATTGTCATAAGTTTTACATAAATAGAATCATACAGTAAAACCTCAATATAACAGACGAATTTGGGCTAGGGGGTTGTCCATTAAAGCAGAAAGTCAGTTATGTAATAAAGTAGGTTTTCCAAATGCATATGTTAAAAAATTGAGAAGTTAATTTACCCATTTTTACTTACTTAGACACGTGTAATTAAAAGTAAGAAGGTATGAAAAGTTTAATATAAGACAAAAATTTTCTGTATTACTGTAATTTTAAATTTATGCTGAGTAAGTGTAATAAATGCTTGCATTCACCAGTCATCTCCAGTAAACTAATGCATGCAGCTGGGGCGTGGCCTAGTACACGTTGCAACATCGATGGCACAGGTTAAAACTGCTACAGAAAGTCCCACCACAAAACTACAGAACCAGTTACCTCTCCCCAGGGTGTGGTGTGATCATGTTCTAATCATTTACAAAACATTGTTAACAAGCAGTAGCTCTCGGATTTAAATATGTAGACTGCAGTTGTAGATATGTAGTATTTATGTTGGTGAAATCACAACAGTGTTTTTACCAACATATGGCCTATTTGCTAAAATCTGTTCAAAACTAGAGTGAACACACAAAAATGACCTGTTAATTTAATTATAGGCAAATCTTGGTTAAAAGGATTTTTAAATTAACAGGGGGTTAATTTTCACATATAACATACAGTTCCGGAAATATTGTACATTAAATCAAGGTCCGCAAAAATCGAGGGCTTACTGTATTGTGTACTGTTTAGTATCTGCAGTCTTTAAATCAGCATGATTTTTAAATTTAAGCTTGTTATTTGATATGTTTGTAGTTTATTCCATTTTAAATAAGTTACATTTCTAGGTCATCCTGCATAGTCCAAGTTTTTGACCATTGGGAGTAAAGCAATTAAGAAATTCTTAATAAGAAATACTATGGAGCCAGATTAGATTTTAATCTGAAGTACACCAATCTCTCTGATAAATGTGTTTTTTGCTTCATCTACATACATTTGACGTGGTAGAAGATAACAGAAAAAAGGGAGACCAAATCTACTTTGGACTTTGTAGACTGTGAAGCATATTCACTTTATTTACAGCCATTTTTACTATTTCTTTTACAAAGAGAAACATTTTTTCTGATAATTTTGCTTTATCATTACTCATTTTCTTTCAGGCATCAAGACATATGCCTGATACCTGTGTGATTACAGCTATACAAAAAATCATCTGGGCATCAGGATGTGGGGCATTAGAGCTAGTATATAGCCCAAATGAAGAAATCACTAGAATTTATGAGATGGTAAGAATTATTACAGAGCTATATTCCTTTTATGTAAATGATCATTGTACATGACTAAATTTCCATCATGTCTGCCATATTTAAAGCTCAAACCCCTTATATCTAATGGTTTAAAATAAAATTCCAGCTGTAATTAAGGTGAGAATAAATAGATATTTTGTTTTAAAATTAAAACAGTTCAGTATCTCACTGTAAGGCAGCTGGCAGCCTTTTTCTAAAACTTATTTTTTAAAACTTCTCGTTGGATTGAGCATAGTTGTGCTGTAATGGATTTGCTTTTCCCAGTTCTTAATTTTTCCTCTTCAATATTTTATTCTCTGTAAATCTTGATAACAGTAATTGTGGAATCAAGGTATTGAAATATTTTACTTGGTTTTTTTAGAGCACTCAGAAGCAGGAAAGATTTCTTCCACCATTTAAGTATTACCTCTAGCATTTGTTTAAGTAAGCATATTCTTTGCAGAAATAAGGCTTTGTTTAGCTCTTTGATTTTCTGCTGTATTTCCTGTCATGGATAGCCACTTCTATATATATGAGAGAGGAAAATGAGTAATTGTACACCATTGATTTTTTAGAATATTTGAATGACTATTTTGTTTCAGACATTTTTTGTACTGATTTTTTAATGATTAGAGGCAATTGCTTTTTTAATAAAATAGCATTTTAGATAACTATACACTAAAGTTAAAGACCCAAACTGCAGTGTGATAGTGATTTTTTTTTAGAAGGGAATCATGATTTTTGCAGAAAATAACATCGTTTTCACCCAGAAGATCAAGAAAGTGCTATTTAGCTTTTACCGAGCATGCTCCTTTAATCCTCTTAAAGGGTCTCAAAAGCTGCAGGTAAAGAGACTGAAGACAAAGTGTCTTTAGTGAGTAGGTAAGTTTTAAGTGCTAACTAGAAGGATTGTGAGTTTTTAACACTCTGTCACTAGGTAATTTACTTTTGATTATAATTTTATAGACCACCAATGCAAGCAATGAGCCAGACATGGAAGATGAACAGGTTTGCTGTGAAGCATTGGAAGTGATGACATTATGTTTTGCTCTAATTCCAACAGCCTTGGATGCTGTTAGTAAAGAAAAGGCCTGGCAGACATTTATTATTGATTTATTACTGCACTGTCCCAGCAAGTAAGTGATTTTTAAAATTTGGGCCAAAAGTTGACCTTGTGTTTAAGCAGATATGAATTAATTTTGATCAAAATGTATTTCAAGAATTAAATAAGGAAATTTTTTTCTTATCTACATTAGAATTTTGAGGTTTAGGAAACTTATATTTATAATATGTTTCACTTAACCAAAGATGTGTGATTTTTATCTCTGCAAAATGCCAATTGTGCATTTATTGTGTTTTTATTAATTTAGTGTGGTGTGACATATACATGTGTGTGATACCCCCCCAAAATGTATACACACACCCTTTATACACACACACACACACATACACTCTCTCTCTCTCACACTTTTTTACATTGTGGTAAAATATACATGCTAAGACCCCCCCAGTGAATGTGTGAAAACCCTGACAGTACCAAGTTCTATATATACTGCTATTTACATTCCTATGGCAGCGTTTAATTTATAAATTAGACACTGTAAAAGATTAACAGCAACTGATAATAAAATAGAACAATTACAACAATATAAAAGTTATGTCAGTCTCTCTGATAATTGATCTGATACTTAGGACAGCTTCTAAAGTGACTAAAGGGTGGGGCCTACACATCGTGGAAACCCTGAACAAACAGATGATTCATATCCCAGGTGGGATGTTGTAGCATGGTGCAACATCACACCACTCAGAAAAGCATGAAATTTAAAACTTATGAACTGTTTACTTCTGGAAATACTCCTTTAATAGTTTAGACTGTGGGAGACTGTGGTAACTGAAACCATAGAAAGCAAAACCAAGGATAAGATTTGATTATAGGAAAACGTTTGATATTTTAACAACTTTTAAGTGGACAATTCAGTGGCCTTCAGAATGTTTTCAATGTTGTGCAGTCATCACAAGTCTTAAATTATTTTATCACCCCAATTTTTTTTCAGCAATAATTCTCAATTCCCAAACCTCCTAGCCCTTGGTTACCTCTAATCTATATATTCTGTGTCTGTGAATTTGACTTTGTCAGTACCTCATGTAAATAGAATTATACAATATTAGTTTCTTTGTGTGTTTGGATTATATCACTTAGCCTAATATTCTCAAGGTTCATGCATGTTGTATCATGTTTCAGAACTTCCTTCATTTTTAAGACTGAATAATATTCCATTGTATGTATATATTACATTTTTGTTTATGCATTCATCAGTTGGTGAACACTTGCACTGTTTCCACTTTTGGCTATTGTGAATAGAGCTATTATGATTTTTATTATGAACACAGATATTTTAGTCCCCATTCTCAGTTTTCTTGACTGTATACCTTGACATGGATATGCTAAGTCACATGGTAATTCTATGTTTAACTTTATATGGATCCAACAAACTGAGTTTTACAGTGACTGCATAATTTTATACTACCACCAACAATGTAAAAAGGTTTCAGTTTCCCATATATCCTCCCATACTTGTTATATGCTGGTTTTTAAAATAATAGCTATACTAATGGGTATTAGGTGGTTATCTCATAGTTTTCAGTTTTATTTCCTAATGAATAGTGCTGTTGAGTATCTTATTGTGTACTTATAGTATACTTTCTATGGAGAAATGCCTTTTCAAGTCCCTTTTAAAATTGAGTTTATGTTAATTTTAGGATTGAAAGAGATTACATTAAATCTGTACACTGCTTAGATTGGTTAGTACTGACATTTTAACAATATTAAGACCTTAAATACATGGGCACAGGTGGTCATTTTGTTTATTTAGATGTTTTATTTCTTTCACCTTCTTAGTTTGGTTTATTTCTTTCTAAATATTTATTCTTGTTGCTGCTCTTGTAGGTGGAATTGTTTTCCTAATGTATTTTTTGCAGTTATCGCTTGTACCTAGAAATACAAGTGATTTTGTGTATTTTTGAATTTTATATTTTGCTGAATTCAGTTCCCTTATAGATTTTTAGAATTTTCTCAATATAAGTTCATGCCATTTGCAAATAGAGGTATACAGTAAACCCTTAATTTTGTGGACCTAGATTTGATGGACTAAGAATTTAACAGATAATACTTCCGCTCCATATGTCATATGTGAATATTAACACTCCTGTTTACTTTAAAATACTTATAACCAAGATTTGGTAATAATTAAATTAACAGATCTTTTTTGTTGTTATTAATTCACTGTTATTTTTAACAGATTTTAGCAAATAGACCATACATTAGTAAAAACATTATAGTAAATTCGCTGACAAAAATAAATATTACATATCTACAACTAAAGTCTACATATCTTAATCCAAGAATCACTGCTAGTAAACAGTGTTCAGTGAATGATTAAGAACATGATCACACCCTACCTACCACAGTAATTGGTTCTGTCCTCATGATGAAACTTTCTGCAGCAGTTTTAACGCCTACCAGCAGATGTTCCAGCCTGTGCTAATAAGGCCACCCCAGCAGTATGCATTTGTTAACTCTTTTTTATTTTTTTAAATTTATCTTTATTGTTGAGAGTGTTACAGGTGTCCCATTTCCCCCGCCCCCCCAATTGACCCCCTCCATTTCGCTCCTGCCTTTTCCCCAGGCCATCACCCCGTTATTGACTGTGTCCATGGGTTATGCATATATGCATATAACTTCTTTGGTTAATCTCTTCCCACCCTCCACCCCCCTTCCCTCTTTCCTCTGAAATATGATCCTCTTTTGCCTGTGTCACTGTCTCTGGATCTATTTAGTCTGTCAGGTTCTTTTGTTCATTAGCTTCTTCTTCAGGAAGACCCTTCAACTTTTCCTTCAGTGCTGGTTTGGTGATGAACTCCTTTAGCTTTTCCTGGTNCCTGTAGTGCTGGTCTGGTGGTGATGAACTCCTTTAGCTTTTCCTGGTCTGAGAAGCTCTTTATCTGACCTTCACTTCTGACCTTAAATGATAGCTTTGCTGGGTAGAGTAATCTTGGTTGTAGTTCCATGTTTTTCATCACTTTGAATATTTCTTGCCACTCCCTTCTGGCCTGCAAGGTTTCTGTGGAGAAATCGGCTGACAGTCATATGGGTGCTCCCTTGTAGATAACTAACCGCTTTTCTCTTGCTGCTTNGATTCTCTCTTTGTCTTTAACCTTTGGCATTTTAATTATGATGTGTCTTGCTGTGGGCCTCTTTGGGTTCCTCTTGTTTGGGACCCTCTGTGCTTCCTGGACTTGTAAGTCTATTTCTTTCCCCAGGTAGGGGAAGATTTCTGTAATTATTTTTTCAAATAGGTTTTCAATTTCTTGCTCTCCTCCTTCTGGTATCCCAATAATACTAATGTTGGACCTCTTGAAGTTGTCCAAGAGGCTCCTTATGCTATCTTCATATTTCTGGATTCTTTTTTCTTTTTGCTCTTCTGGTTGGGTGTTTTTTGTTTCCTCATGTTCCAAATTGCTGATTTGATTCTNTCCTCTACTCTACTGTTGATTCCCTGTAAATTATTCTTCATTTCAGTTCCTGTAGCCTTCATTTGAAATTGGTACTTTATTATATTACCGATTTTCTCAGTTATTTCCCTAACAATCTGCTTAAACATCCTTATAACCATTATTCCGAACTCTCTATCTGTTAGCTTGCTTGGATCTATTTCATTTAGTTCCTCTTCTAGAGATTTCTTCTGTTCTTTCCTTTGTGACATGTTTCTTTGCCTCCACATTTTGGCTGCTTCCTGGTGTTTGTTTCTATGTATTAGGTAGAGCTGCTATGTCTCCTGGAATTTGTAGAGTGGCTTTGTGTAGTAGGTGTCCTGTAGGGTCCAGTGGCTCAGCCTCCCCAGTCACCTGAGCTGGGCCTTCTAGGTGCTCCCCTGTGTGGGCTGTGTGCTCTGACCTGTTATAGTTGAGCCTTGGTTGCTGTTAGAATCACTGGGAGGAATTGACCCCCAGGTCAGTCTGCTGTGAGGTCCAGCTGCAATTACAGCCAAAGAACTGCTGTGCTGGAGACACCACTATGGATCAGGATTTACTTCAGTGGAGCTTTGGTGTTCACCAAGTGTGCCCCTTGAGTGTCACTCGTAGATGTGGTAGGGTTGTAAACCAGCATGGTTGAGTCTGACCACCAGGTGCACTGTCTCTGAGGCCTGCAAGGAGGTGCAAAGTCAGCCTCTTCCATTGCCTTGCCCAGGGCCACCCAGCATGAGCTACACAGCAAACTATACTTGGCTGCTACTTGTGCTGGGCTTGGTGTTGTCCAGGAGAGGCCAAGCTGTGAGCCAGTGCAGGCTGCCACTAGTGCCAGGCGTGGGGCCACGTATCAATCTGTATGGAGCACGCTGCTGCTTGTTTGAGAGATTTTAGGACAGTCCTAAGCATAAGGCTCGAGAGGCCACTTGCATGGAAAAGCCACTGGTAATAGCATGGATGAGCTTGCAGATAGGGAGGAGCGGGGTCTCTGGGAATCACCAGGGTGGGCGAAGGGTGTGAGTGAGGTACTGGCAATTCAGATATTGCGCCTGCCTGCCAGCTGTGTGCTGGGAGGACTCACCAAAGGAACCGTGGCCTCCACCAGCCCTTCTGCCTGGGAGGAAGCTGCCCCTCCACCTCTGGCCCCGATTTCAGGCAGGTTAGTACCTCCCCAAGTGTCCCTGCCCGGCGCTGGGGCTCAGAGGGAGCACATCTGAGTGAATCCGTGCGCGGGCCCTTTAGAGGAGCTGCTGGGGCTCCCACAGCCTCCGCGACCCTCAGGGACAGTCACCACTGGTTTCACAGTCCAGAGTTGTGGGGACATCTCTTCCCGGCCCTGGAGCCCTGGGCTGGGGCCCTGCTGTGGGGCTGGGACCCCTCACCCCTCCGGGAAACCCCCACCACCGACTGCAGCACCGGGTGTGTGCCCATGGGTGCCTCTCAGCAATTCAGTCCTGATCCCTCCGCTCCTCCGCCCCTCCTACCGGTTCCTTCGTTGTAGGGCTTCTGTTCAGCCAGATTTCAGGAGGCTCTGAGTGATGGTGGTTCTGTATTTTAGTTGTAATTTTGGTGTGGTTGTGGAGGTGGCGGGTGCAGCTGTTACCTACGCCACCATCTTGTTTCTCCTACTCTTTACTCTTAGTGACTGGTGAATACACATATTTACTAGACCTATTCAGTATAAATTTAAAATTATAGTAATACATAGAAAACACGTTTCTGTGAAACTAAACTTTCTATACACAATTTACTTACACAAATGTGTCTACATAAGTAAAAACAGGTAAACTAATTTGTCAATTAGTTACATTATGGGTTTAGAAAACCTACTTTATTGTTTAACAGACTTTCAGCTTTAAAGGACACTCCCTCTCCTGAATTAGTCCATTATATTGAGGTTTAACTGTACAAGCTTTTACATTTCTTTCTATATTTTCATATGGCTTCAAATCACTGGCTAATGACCTTTCATTCGTTGTAGATCAGCCTTTTAGCATTTGTTTAAGGGTAAAATGTAATAAATTCCCTTACTTTCCCTTTATCTAGGAATTTTTCTTTATTCTTGAAATATTCCTTCTTGAGGCAAAATTATACACTTTTTCATTGATAGTTTTTGTCACTTCATATGTTTCATTTTACTGCTCTCTTGATCTCATGCTTTCTGATGAGATATTTGTAAATTTTATTGAAGATATTTTCGGTATGACAAATACCTCCATCTCTGTTTTGGTTTTTGCTCTTGATAGTATGTGTGTCTGTAATTTGTCTCATTGTGGCTTTCTGACATTTTCCCGTTAGTAGTTTGTTGCCCCATTAAATGTGTATTTTCATGTCTTTCATCATATTAGAAAGTGTATGGCCTTGTTCCAGTATTCTCTTTGTCTCTCTGTCTTCTCCTCCTGGGATTTTAGTATTATATATATTGGTTCACTTTTTGGTGTCACTCATTTCTTAAGGTTTCTAAAAACTGTTCTGTTTCTTTGTATGCTTTATGATTTATTTTTGTCAAAAATTTTATATTTGACTATTGTAATGTAGCTGTGAATGTCACATTTATCCGTTCTCTGGGATTTGCTCTTCTTTTTTTTTTTATCCTCACCTGGGGGTATGTTTCTTATTGACTTTAGAGAGAGGGGAAGGGGGAGAGAGAAACATGGAAACCTGCTGGTTTAATATCCAGATGGGTGCATATGGGGCACACTAGACTGAGCAACCTAGACTGACTGGGAATCGAACCTCCCACCTTTTAGTGTATGAGAGGATGCTCCAACCAACTGAGCCACACCAGCCAGGGCTAAGGCTTGTTCTTGATTACTGAAGGATTATATTGTGTTCTACTAGTGATTACAAAATAAATCTGTTTTGCAGATTTTATCTGTGTTAGCATTCCCTTGTAACACTTTGCCCAAACATGTATAATTCATCTTCATAGTTCACTTTCTGATTGTACTGAGCCTATTTATTAGCCTGAGGTGACAGGTTAGTGTCATGTGTTTTTCAGCATATGTTCTATCCTAAGCATTCATATAATTTTTCTAAATTTGGGGGGTGTTTGGCTGCTTTTTAGTATCCTAACTTTCTCCACCCCCAAAAAAACTGTTCATTTTCTCTCTTTTGCCTTAGTGTATTGTGTATCTCAGCTGCAACTTTTGCTCCTAAGAGCTTTGATTTTTCTGTCACCTTACAAGTGCTTATGACCAGTGCCTATATCACTTTTTACCATAAGCAAGTTCCAAGGAAACAAAAATAAGCCTTCTGATCTTCTCTGTGTACTTCATTTCTTCCAGGAGCCTAGAAGAAACACAGTAGTTGGAAATAAGGTCTGCTTTGCTTCACCCAGAAACAAGCAAAGTTCATACATTAGGAACATAGTTGGCTATTTTCAAGACCTCTATCACACAGGGCAGGTAGTAGGGCAACACCAAGAAACATTACTGTCATTTTTACTTTGCCATTTTCTTGATTCATTGTTTGTTTGGTGGTGTAAACCTTTGTTTTCCAGGATTCTGACAGCTTGGGATTGTTGTTAGATGTTTCTGTGGAGGGACAGGAGCTTGGAGCTGGCTCCAGTTTTGCTTGTATCATTTATTGAGCACTAATTTTATTCTGATTTCAAAATTAAGTTTTATTCAGCCTATTTTCAACAGGTGATTAAAATTCTAAAATAGGACATTAACTTTCTAACTTGATTTTTCAGACATAAGGATTTTGTTTTCTTGGTGTGGGTGTCAGTTCCATATAAATATTGGTACAATTTTGCTTTATGTAGTACAATCAGGAAATACTTCACTGTGTGACCTTGAAATAAATATGTGAAAGAGAGTTAAGGAATGCAGGTATATCGAAAGGTCAGCATGTATTACGGTTCCAGACACAAGTCGTGTTCTCATCCAGGATGTTAGTCTTAACTGGAGTTCAGTAAGGGGAACAGCTCTAGAGATGAGGTAAGAGAGGTTAAAAAAAAAAAGTCATTTTCTGTGATTTTTCTAAGTCAGTGTAAGGACTTTAGATTTTACTCTTAAGTCATTAGTTCACAATGGAAGCTGGGGTTGGGAAGGTTGTTATTGGCCTCTACTGGTTGGAGGTTAGAAATAGTAAACATCTACCATCACAGGGCTGATTCCTTAATCTCTGATTTAAGTGAAATACAAAGTAATTGCAAGGTTTTGAGAATAGGTGTATGTTTGACTTAACATTTCAACGTATTTTCTTAGGCTGCTTTCTTTCTTTCTTTTCTTTTTTTCAGAAAATGACAAGCATCAGGTATTTGGACTGTATACTCATTTTTCTAATGAACTTGAGCAGTATACTCTCAGACACCTTTGAGAATTTGTTAAAAATATTAGACCATCTCTGCATAAAATTGTGAAGAACGGCATACATGTGGAACTAATTAGATGCTATTTTGGAGGTTTTGTGAACCCCATCTGTAGTTTTTATAAAACCCTTGTAAGTTGTATGGGTTTACACTTGCCAAATGTAAGTGAATTGAAGTCAGATCAGTTTTCTGTAGTAATCTGAACTAACCCATGTATTATTTATTGTTACTGGATGGTCTGGCCCCATAGTGGGTCTGCAGCAGACCGGCTTGTCGTCTGTGGGCTCTTCACTTCCTGTAGAAAAGATTTCATAACACAAATTCAAGAGATTTTGAGAGTATGTTTATTAATACTGTGGACTGAAACAAAGGAAGGACTTAGGGTAGAAGAATCAACAGGAGAGAACCTAGGTGATGCTTTGTTTTGGCTCTATAGGAACATTATAGGAAAGATGTGAACCAAGACAGGGCTGTTCTTAGTTCACTGGGATATGAAGGTCACATTGACAGAAGTGAGCCAAGCAGGAATTGCAGTTAGCTTACTGGGAATTGAAGGTCACAGTGACAGAAGTGACCCAAGCTTGGCTGCTGTTAGCTCAATTGGAAGAGAAGGTCAAAGTTATAGAAGTGTACCAAGGTAGGGTTGATTATAGCTCACTAGGATATGAAGAAGTGACAGAAGTGAACCAAGGTGGGAATGCAGTTCACTGGGAGTGAAGGTCGCAGTGACAGAAGCGAGTGATAGCTGGGCTTCTGTTAGCTTACTGGAAGTGATGGTCACACTGACAGAAGTGAGCTACGGTGGGGCTGCTCTTACCTCATTGGAAATGAAGATCATAGTGACAGAAGTGAGCCAAGGAGGGGCTGCTGTTAGCTCTCTGGTATATGAAGGTCACAGTGACTTAACTGAGCCAAGGGAGGGCTGCTCTTACCTCACTAGAACTGAAGGTCACAGTGAGCAAAGTGAGTAAACATGGGTCTGCTGTTAGCTCTCTGGAAGTGAAGGTCACAGTGATAGAAGTAAGCAGAAGTGGGTCTGCTGTTAGCTCACTGGAAGTGAAGGTCACAGTGACAGAAGTGAGCCAGAACAGGCATGCTGTTAGCTCCCTGGAAATAAATGTCACAGTGGCTGAACTGAGCCAAGGCAGGGCTGATTTTATCACACTGGAAGTGAAGGGCAAAGTGACAGAAGTGAGCCATGGAGAGGCTACTCATAGTTCAATTGGTAGAGAAGGTCACAGTGATAGAACTGAACCAAGGTAGGGCTGATAATAGCACACTAGGATGTGAAGGTCACAGTGATAGAAGTGAGCCAATGCTGGGCTGCTGTTAATCACTAGAATTGAAGGTCACAGTGATAGAAGTGAGCCAAGAAGATGCTGCCATTAGCTCACTTAGATATGAAGGTCACAGAGACAGAAGTGAGCCAAGTTGGTGCTACTTTTAGCTCATTTGAAGTGAAGGTCACAGTGACTGAACTGAGCCAAGGTGGGGCAGATCTTACCACACTGGAAGTGAAGGGCAGAGTGACAGATGTGAGCGAAAGCTGAGCTACTTCATTAATGGAAATGAAGATCACAGTGACAGAGTAAGCCATAGCAGATCTCCTGTAGCTCACTAAGAGTGAAGGTCACAGTGACAGATGTGAGCAAAAACTGGGCTGCTGTTAGCTTACTGGAAGTGAAGGTCACAGTGACTGAACTTGATCCAAGGTAGGACTGCTGTTACCTTACTGGAAGTGAATGTCAGTGGCAGAAGTGAACCAAGGAGAGGCTGCTGTTAGCTCACTACGATGTGAAGGTCATAGTAACAGAAGTGAGCCAAGGTGGGACTGCAGTTAGCTCTCTGGAAATGAAGGTCAGTGACAGAAGTAAACCAAGGCAGGGCTGCTGTTAGTTCACTGGGAGTGAAGGTCACGGTGACAGTAGTGAGCCGAGGCAGGGCTGCTGTTAATCACTGGAAGTGAAGGTCACAGTGACAGCAATAAGCCAAGATGGGGGCTGCAGCTTACTCATTGGAAGTGAACCAAGGCAGAGCTTCTGTTCTGTCACTAGAAGTGAAAGTCACAGTGACAGAAGTGAGCCAAGGTGGGCTGCTGTTAGCTCACTGGGATATGAAGGTCACAGTGACAGACATGAGCCAAGGTGTGGCTGTTCTTTGCTCATTCTAAGTGAAGGTCACAGTGACAGAGGTGAGCGAGGAGGAGCTTCAGTTTGCTAACTAGAAGTGAGATCACAGTGACTTGAGTGAGCTAAGGCAAGGCTGCTCTTAAGTCACTGGAAGTGAAGGTCAGAGTGATAGAAGTGAGCCAAGGTGAGGCTGCTGTTAGCTCACCAGGATGTGAAGGTCAGAGTGACAGAAGTGAGTCAAAGGGGGGCTATTCAATTAGAAGTGGTCATAGTGACCGAGATGAACCAAGGTGAGGCTGCAGTTAGCGTACTGGGAGTAAAAGTCAGAATGACAGAAGTGAGCCAAGGTGTGGCTGCCATTAACTCACTGTAAGTGAAGATTACAATGACAGAAGTGAGCCAAGGCAGGGAGGGTTGTTGTTAGCTCCCTGGAAGGGAAAGTCACAGTGACAGAAGTGATCCAAGGTAGAGCTGCTGTTAGCTCACTGGAAGGGAAGGTCGCAGTGACAGAAATGAGCCAAGGTGTGGCAGCTGTTAACTCACTGGTATATGAAGGTCACAGTGACTGAGCCAACGTGGTGCTGCAAGTTAGCTCACTAGAATTGACGGTCATAATGACAGAAGTCAGCCAAGGTGGGCTGCTGTTAGCTCAATGGAAGTGAAAGTCACAGTTTCAGAAGTGAGCCAAGGTGGGGCTGCTTTTAGCTCACTGGAAGTGAAGGTCACAGCGAGAGTAGTGTGCCAAGGTAGGTCAGCAGATAGCTCACTGGAAGTGAAAGAAACAACTATTGAATACATCTTACGTTGTAATGTTCCAGTATTGTAGCAATAAACTAATTACAATTGACCTTGAACAACCTGGGGATTATGTGTCCCATGTAAACTCCTCTCCCTCCCACAGTAAGAAATCTGTGAATAGGCTCTGTCCAGGTGGCTGAGTTGGTTAGAATGTCATCCTATACACCAAAAGGTTGCTGTTTCTAACCCCGGTTAAGACACATTATGAGAGAGAACCAATCGATGTTTTCTTCTCACAGCCTTATTCTTGCCTTCCTCCCTCTCTCTCCTTTTTTCTCTCTTTACTCTCTCACTCTCTTTTCTCTTTCTCCCTTCTCTCTAAAAATCAATAAACATGTCCTCAGGTGAGGATTAAAAGAAAACCTGTGTATAACTTTTGATTCCCCCCAAAACTTAACTGATGATATCTTATTGTTGATGGTAACCCTTAGTTATAATTTAAACAGTCAATTAATACATGGTTTGTAAGGTATATATACAGGCAAAAGTAGATTTACAGTCGTGAGTATGCAAAGCAGAGTTTATTCTTCTGTTATTTATTGATTATTGTAGTTTTCCATATGAACAACTTCAAACCTATTTTTGCCAGACCTTGTGTTATATGCTGTATTCTAAGAATAAAGGAAACTAGGAAAAGAAAATGTTATTAAGAATCATAAAGAAGAAAAAATACGGTTACAATACTATAAATTTGTATTGAAAAATATCAATGCATATAAGCGGACCTGTGCATTTTACCTGGTTGTTCAAGAATCAGCTGTAGATAATGTAGAAAAATCAATATATTATACAAAATTTTTAAAGATATAAATATAATCAGATGAAGTTTTTGTTACTAAGATTAGAGACAGATTTTTCCAAAATTTCTCAGTTAAATGATAACAGTATAACACTTCATTCTCAACCTTGGTATACATAATAATCACCATAATTGCTTATTTAAATGTAGATTGCTGGGTCTCTGAATCAGTAAGTATAGAGTGGGCCCAAGAATTTGTATTTCTGAGATGTTCCCACATTCCCAGGTAATGCTGCTGGTCTGACAACCGTATTTTGAGAACCACTCATATGATATAAGAGGGATAGTTTCATCTTTGTTGAATTTTCATGAGTTGTTTGCTTCAACATATAGTTCATTGAAAACAATTCTGTGGGAGGGCAAAAAAAATGTATAGCTCATATGATGCCTCTCATATCTGCACATGGCAGCTAATATTGTATCCACAGGAGTATTTCCAAATATTTACAAGAGGTTTTAAATAAAGATGTGTTTTTATTTACATAAATAAAAATAAAGATTTTTTTTTCATGTATACTTGCCTTGTACGTAGTCTTGCCCTGCCCCTGATTTACACCACATATTATACAGTCTGAGAAATCAAATATTAAGGAACTAACACAATGATTCCCATCCTGTATGGTTACTATTTCAGGTTTAACTCTGAAATATAGCTTAAATCGTCTTTATTTAATGTTGTTAAATGATAATAGGGGATTACCCTGTATTTTTACTGTTATTACTTTCTCTTCCCTGTCAAAGATAAATCAATATTGGAATGTTTTTATTCATGAAAATAATAAATTACATAGAAAATGTTTTTATTTCAGAACTGTTCGTCAGTTGGCACAGGAGCAGTTTTTTTTAATGTGCACCAGATGTTGCATGGGACACAGGCCTCTGCTTTTCTTCATTACTCAGCTCTTTACTATTTTGGGGGTGAGACATTTTTAAATGAACTTACCAGTATACTTCATTCTTAAAATGAAGGACATTGAGGAAATTACAGTTTTAACATATTAAAATTAGATCAGTCATGTTTAAGAAATGTAATCTTTCCCACTATTTTCTATACTATTTGTAGACTTGTTTTCATTTGTTTTTTTGTAAATATTTAAGAAAAAATATATATTATCTTCTTGGAAAAAAGAAAATCAAACATCTGACTGTTTTATGTTATTGATACAACACATTGCCACTTCATTTATCAGTTAATTCTCTAGGTTTTAAAAAATTAAAGTGAATTCTGACCATGAATTTGTGAATTCATACCGTTTCAATTATATTTCAGAGCACAGCAAGAGAGAGAGGTAAACATTCAAGTGATTATTTCACTCTTCTACGGCATCTTCTTAATTATGCTTACAACAGCAATATTAATGTACCTAATGCTGAAGTTCTTCTCAACAATGAAATTGATTGGCTCAAAAGTATTAGGGTATGTTTTATAATATTCACTTTATTATATCACTGTTAAATCATTTGCCTTACTAAAAGAGAATTTACAATTTTGAATATTTATGTTAAACAAAAATGTAAAAGAAAAACATAAAAGAATATATTCTATTCACTGATGAATTAATAACTCGTTATTTGTAGAAAGGAAGTAAAGCTAGTTTTATATAAATGTCTAACTTTAGACACTAATATTGTTCATTTTGGTATTTTTGACCTTATTTACAAACTGCCATTATATTTGAAGATTTTTTGTTGTTGGTTGGTTGGTTTGTCATTTTTGTTTCGTTAATCCTCACTTGGGACTAGTTTTTCCATTGATTTTTAGAGCGAGTGGAAGGGAGGGAGGGAGAAAGAGAGAGAGAGAAACATCCATGTGAGAGACAACACTGGTTGGTTGCCTCCCACATGCATCCTGACCAGGGCTGAGGAGTGAACCTGCAACCCAGGTACTTGTCCTTTACCTAGAATCAAACCCAGGAGGACCCTTCTGTGTGTGGGCCAATGCTCTGACCACTGTGCCACACCTGCCAGGGCTAATGAAGATTCTTAAAATTATTTTTAATCAAAAGAGTCTGATAAATTAGTGTTTACATTAACCACTTAATACCTTTTACTTACACAGAGTTCTGTGAGAATATACTGAAATGTGTAACCTTTTGGCTTTCAGATTAGCATTCTCCTAGTGCTTTAAAAAGCCTACTTCCAGAATAGGATCTCTCAACTTTGGTACCATTGACATTTTGGACCAGGTTATTCCTTGTTTTGAAGGGTTATGCTGCTATGTACTGCAATGTAGCATGTTAAACAGTACCTCAACCTGTAATCATTAGTTGGTTCTTTAGTAGTTCCTCTTTCCTCCCTGTTGTGAAAACCAAAATGCCTTCAGACTTGCCACTGTCTGTCCTTTTAGAGAAAAATTGTTCACATTTACTGTTTGAAAGAGAAACAGTTTCTAAAAGAAATAAGAAACTACCTTTGAATGGAAAGGTTTGGGGAAATTTTATCTGAGATATCCCTCGCCTTCCAGCTCTTTTTTGTTCTGACTTCCTTTGTCTTCCTTTCCTTTAAGTTAGGCCTCTAATGTTTTGTCTTTGGCAGGATAATGTTAAAAACACTGGTGAAACAGGTGTAGAAGAGCCTATCTTCGAAGGCCACCTTGGGATAACAAAAGAGTTACTGGCCTTTCAAACACCTGAGAAAAAGTATCAGATTGGTTGTGAAAAAGGAGGTGCTAATCTCATTAAAGTAAGTTCTAAATGTAGGCACTAACCTGGTTAAAACCTTTTTTTCCTGCTAATCTTCACCTGAGGATATATTTTCATTCATTTTTTTAGAGAGAAAGTAAGGGAAAGAGGGAAACACCTATGTGAGAGACATCTCTCAGTTGTAACCTGCAACCTAGCTAGTGCCCTGACTGGGAATTGAACCCACAGTCTTTTTTTTTTGTCCTGAGTGGGGACAGTTGGACAATGTTCCAGTCAACTGAGCCACCCAGCCAGAGCTAAACTGGTTATAACCTTTTAAATGTTCATTAGATTGAGCTCTATATAACATTCTGTCTTTGAGATATCATCTTGACCCTTTCCTTTATCTTATGAAACCCTTATCTCTGAATGTTACAGTATTTTTTAAATGTGTGCCTTCCCCTCTTAAAGAGATTTTTAAGTTAATTTTGAAATCAAAAGTTCAGATAAAATGTTTTAGGAAGTTAGGCAGCATTAGTGATTTTGTTATTAAGTAAATCTGAATTTTTACTTGATGATGCTTAAGACTGAGGAAAATGTTTATCTTTTAAGACTGTGTATCATATGTGTTCAATGAATTTTCCTCAGGTGTGTCTTGCAATGCAAGAAAAAGAGTATCATTTTGGTGCATCTTATTTTTATATATAATTAAGGGAATAGACTTATTTATAATATATTTTCTTAAATTACAGTAAACTTTTCTTTAGTACCTTAAAATATCTGGGAAATGGAGGATTTTTTTATTGGCAATGGTATTTCGAAGTGGAATTGTATTTTTTTAATTTGAAAATTCAAAATTGTTTTTGAGATACTTAATTCTGTCAAATAATTATAAAATACTTCCAAGGACATTTTTTCCTAAAGCATATATTATTGCTAACAAGTGATCTGTTTCTTTTAATTCTTTAGGAATTAATTGATGATTTCATCTTTCCTGCTTCAAAAGTTTACTTACAATGTGTGAGAACTGGAGAATTGCCAGTTGAGCAGGCTATTCCAGTCTGTAGTTCACCAGCTACCATCAATGCTGGTTTTGAACTACTTGTCGCATTAGCTGTTGGCTGTGTAAGGAATCTCAAACAGATAGTAGACTGTTTGACTGAAATGTATTACATAGGCACAGCAATAACTAGTAAGTATTTTAACTTGTAAAACTGGTTTTATTGGTTGATAATATTTACATGTTTAAAATTCTGGGATTTTTTTTTTAAGAAAGTATGTGTGAGAGAGAGAGATTTAAATGTCTTTCTGTAGGTGGGTCAGGTAACATGGCAAAACGCTTTATTTTGTTATACATGAGATAAAGTTCAAACTCCAGAGTTATAAACCAAATTTGAAGCTACAGAATTGTCTACTTAAAGTTAGGTAATATATGCATTTGAAAGATATTCAGGCTCTCACAGATTGCTTAATTTAACCTGAGTTTTTAAAAAGTTACAGTTTGGAAGGTGAAAATGTGAGAATATAACATTTAAGTGCCTTTTGTTATATTCTCAGTTCACATAATGGGCTCTCAGGGTTCCCTTGAAGTAGGAAACTGTCTTCAGACTGCTTGTAAGAACTGAAACTCAAAAGGGAGGGGAGTTTAAGCAAAATAACAGAAAATAACAATTTTTTTTTAATTATTTATTTTTAAGGAAAATTAAGGCTTCAGAATATAATGTGTAGTAATTAATACAAATCTTTAAGAATATTGTAAACTATACTTATATAAGAAAGTTTTAGTCACATTTTAGGAGTTCCTAGCTAAACTCATTGTATTGTGGAATCTGTGTATCCTGCATAACAGCATGTCAGTTAACAATGGCCCAAATATACACAATGGTGGTCCTATAAGATTATAATGGAACTGAAAAATTTCTTTCACCTAGTGGCATCATATTGATCATAATGTCATGGCTCAAGGCATTACTTGTGATGATTCTGGTATAAATTAACTTACTGTGCTGACAGTCACATAAAATTATAGCACATACAATTATGTACAGTACATAAACTTGGTAATGAACACCTGTGTTGATGGTTTATATATTTGTATACTATACTTTTTATCATTATTTTAGAGTGTACTATTTTAGAGTATATTGTTTATGAAAACAATAGTTTTCTATAAAAAAACAGTGTATTATGATATGCTGTCAGCATTCTCATGTTTAACACGTGTTTGCATCTTGTGTTAAACACATCTTAATTGCATCATTTTTTATTGTGCCTGATTTCATTTCATGACCTTTGTTCACCACAGCCCCTAAGTGTTCAAAATCCACTGCTAATATTGTCAGTAAAAGACCACATCTAGTAATTGATCTGAAACAAAATTAAATATAAGTAAGGACCATAAAGGTGGAAAATCAGTGATGAATACTTCTTACAAGACAGGCACGTCCCACTCTACCAGAGCTACAATCTCGAAGAATAAGAACAAAGTGATAGAGGTTGTTAATGGATCTACTTCATTGAAGGCCACAAGACCGTCAGAAATTTGAGAAGGGCTTACTTATATCAGTCATGGAGAAACTTCTAGTGACCTGGATTGAAATCCAAACCAGAAGCATATCTCTGAGAGCACCCATGTTGAGCACAACCAAATTGAAAAGATTGTTTGCAATGTTGAGAGAAAAGGCAGCTACAATTTTGAATATACTAATAACTCTGGGTAATTTGAACAATTCAAGAATAGTTAGTTATTACATGTGAAAGTGAGCAGTGAGTCTCCCAAGTGCTGCTATAAAGGCAGCTGAAGAATTTTTAGAAACTCTAAATAAGCTGATTGTGAGAGAAAATTGCTTGTCAGAGCAAATATTCAGTATAAATGAAACTTCCCTGTTCTGGAACCAGATGCCTAAAGGGACTTGCATCCGTTAGGAGGCCAAGTCAGTGCTAGGTTTCAAGGCTTTTAAGGACAGGAGAACAGTCATGTTTGGCGGCAATGCTGCAGGCTACAAATTAAGACCCTTTGAGCTGGCACAGTAATAATTCCAGGGCCTGCAAGCACATCAGTAAGCACACATTGTCTGCCCTGCAGGAGCAATAAGAAGTTATGATTACCCAGCTTTTCCTCCTAGATACTCTTCTGAATTGCTATGCCAGAAAAGTGCAGAAGTCGTTTTTGGGAAATGATTCAATATTTTGTTCGTTGTTGATAATGCTCTTGGACATCATTTTTTATTGGTGATCTTAATCCCAAAACAAACTGGTGTTTCATCCTCCAAACACTACCTTTTTGATCTAGCCAATGCATCAAAGACTTACAGCAGTTTTGAAAGCCCACTGAGGCTTACCTAGTCCCCAGACTCAGGAAGGACTTTTGCCCAGTCTTTTGCTGCAAGTGAGGGAGACACTGAGAAAACACTGCTATAGTACTGGAAACGTTACAGTATCAACGATGGCATCAAGACTTTGAGTTTGGAGTGATGTCACAAAGGACTGTATGAATGGCATATGGAAGCAGACACTCAAGTTTCATTCATGACTTCAAAAGGCTTTGCCAAGGATAAGAAGGTTGCAAAAATCAACAGTGCATTGGTTGCCATGGTGAACAACTTTAACCTGGGGGGTGGATGGGGCTAACACAGAAGATCCTAGATGTGGTTCCTGAGGAACTGAATAAGAGTTGTAACAGGGACACATAACTGAAGAAGAGGCAAGAGAAAAGGAAACTGCAGAAGAGAAAGACGAATCCCCAAGAAAATTCACAGTGAAGGGGTTAGCAGAAAGTTTTGCAGATCTTAGCAAACTCCTTAAAATGTTTGAAAACTTGGAACCCAGAGCTGAAAACTCTTCAGTCCTAGACAGGAATGTACATGGTGCATTATCTGTCTACTTACAAGCAATTCTGTTGTGAATAAAAGAAAGAAATCAAGCAAATCACCTTGGACATATTTATGAAAAGAATGACACATCCTCACCCAGCCAGCATGGCACAGTGGTTGAGCATTGACCTATCAACCAGGAGGCCAGGGTTCGATTCCCAGTCAGGTCATATGCCCAGGTTTCAGGCTCAATTCTCAGTAGGGGGTGTGCAGGAGGCAGCTGATCAATGACTTTCATCATTGATGTTTCTATCTCTCCCTCTCCCTTCCTATCTCTGAAATCAGTAAAAACATTCAAAAAAGAATGGCACCTTCTTGTGCCTCACACAGGTCCCTCAAGAAGGTCTTTTAGGAGAAAGTATTGTTACCGTAGGAGATGACAGCCTCATGTGTTACTGTCCTCAAAGACCTTCCAGTGAGACAAGATGGGAAGGTGGAAGACAGTGATATTGATGATCCTGATCCTGTGTGGAATTAGGCTAGTGTGCTCATCTGTGAGTGTGTCATAGTTTATAACCAAAAAAAAAAGTTTTTGTAAGTTTTATAGTTTTTAAATTGAACAATTACAATAAGGATATTAAAAATATTTTTGTCCCTAGCCAATTTGGGTCATGGTTAGAGCATCAGACTGCGGATTGAAGGGTTCTGGGTTCGGTTCTGGCCAAGGGTACATACCTCATTGCAGGCTGGATTCCCGGCCCTGGACCTCCTGCAGGAGGCAACCAATCAATGTGTCTCTTTCACGTTGATGTTTCTATTTCTCTCTCTGTCCTGTCTCTGAAAAGCAATGGAAAAATACCCTCTGGTGAGGATTAAAAATATATATATATATTTTGCACAGCTGCACAGTAAATGTCTTAAGCTAAATGTTACTACAAAACAAAGTTTTTAATTTTTTTAAAGTTTATAAAATAAAAACATTACAGTAAGCAGATTTATTATTGAAAAGGTATTTTAAAATAAATTTAGGATGCTTCAGTGTACAGTGTTTATAGTCTATGGTAGTGTACAGTGGTGTCCTAGGTCTTCACAGTGACTCACCACTCAGTCCTGACTCACCCAGAGCCACTCCCAGTCCTGCAAGCTCCATTCATGGTAAGAGCCCTATACAGGTATACCATTTTCTATCTTTTACACTCTATTTTTACTGTACCTTTTATATGGTTAGGTGCATACTTAGCATTGTGTTACAGTTTTCTACAGTATTAAGTACAGTGACATGCTATACAGGCTTGTTGTGTAGGAGCAATAGGCTAAAATGTGGCCCAAGTATGTAATAGACTACCATCTAAGTGTGTGATGTTCACACAATGATGAAATCACCTAATGACGAATTTTGAAGAGATATTCCTACAGTTAGGCAACACAGGAGATTCTTGAAAACTTAGTTGTGTTTTAAATTAATTTTTTTGCTTATGAATTTCATGATTATATTATTCACATAAAAGAAGATAAAACACTGAAAGTATTGACTTCCTACCCACTCCATATTTCTGGTCCAGATTATCTGTGTATATGCAGATTGTTAGGTGTATGCCACTGATTAGTGTTTTTCTTTTTAACACTTGAGAATATACCACACACAGTGTTCTTCACTTTGGTTTTGTTTACTTTTGCACTTAGTAATATATCTGTCAGCACATAAAAATCATATTGTCTTTATCAACTATAATTTGCAATTCAATATACTATAAGTAGTGGTTCATGTCTAAGTTGTTTTTGGTTTTATGGTAAATGGAGTACAATGTAAAGTAATACATAATTCTTACATACCTTTCAAATACACTGTCTCATTTACTCCTCAAAATAATACTGTGGGTGTAGGCAAAGCAGTTTTTACTCTTATACAGAAGACAATAGATACTTTAAGATAACAGTTTTTATGATATGGAACCATGACTTGAATCTAAACAGTCTTAAGTAACTTTAATATGTATTTAAAATATAAAACTTTATAATGATATACTTTATGTATTTTTTTTT
>NW_015504423.1:1674064-1685591 GCF_001595765.1 Miniopterus natalensis | reverse complement strand
TTTTTTTTTTTTTTTTTTTTACTGTATTTTTATTGATCCCTGGGAGAGGGAGATAGATACATCAGTGATGTCATTGATCAGCTGCCTCCTGCATGCCCCCTACTGGGGATTGAGCCCACAGCCGGGGCATATGCCCTGACTGGGAGTCAGACCTTGATGTGGATCATAGGTTGATGCTCAACCACTGAGCCACACAGTTGTTACCTCTGGATGCAGATGTAACATTTTGATTTACTTGAAGTTCTTACCCCAATGAATTGAAGGCACCTAATTAAATAACTAAAGCAAACCTATGATGACAAAGAAATTTAATGCTATACCACCTATATGAGTTCATGAAGATTGTCATGGAAGCAAAATCAATAAAAATACAGACTGATCAAATAGTTCTGTACTACAGTGGCACACGTTGAAATAAAAATGTAGAGTTCTTTTTTCATGGTGTCTGAAGTGGTTATGGTGTTGTTGCTAATATTTGTCACCTTAACCGCTGCCATGTTCATGTTCTGAGAATCTTTTTTCTTTTTCTCTCAGCTTGTGAAGCTCTTACTGAGTGGGAATATCTACCACCTGTTGGCCCTCGCCCACCAAAAGGATTTGTGGGACTAAAAAATGCTGGCGCTACTTGTTACATGAATTCTGTGATCCAGCAGCTATATATGATTCCTTCCATCAGGAACAGTATTCTTGCAATTGAAGGCACAGGTAGTGATTTAGATGATGATATGTACAGTGATGAAAAGCAGGACAATGAGGTAAATTTTAATTATAAATTCTGGGTTTTGTCTGTTTTAATACCTTGATACCAGATACTGTTTTTCTCTCTCCGAGTATTGTAGTTTTCATCAGATTTTTTTTGAACTGCATTTGGTGATAGGACAAGAATCTTTGAGCACCTCTGGCATATATCATAGTGCTCATTATGTAATAGACTTTAAACTGCAGTTACTCTTTATCACAGCTTTCCTGTTTATTTCTAAAACTAACAATTAATATAATCATGTTTTGTGTGCCATGGTAAATATAGTTTGATGTTTGTACAGTCACAGGTATGTTCAATTTTAAAATATTAAGTTATATTTTTATTTTTTAATGTTTTAAATTATACCTTTCTTATTTTAAAATCTGTGTTGGTTCTTAGGATGTTTAATATTTTCCTCAGATTATGGCTTTTTCTGGTGAAGAAACAAACTTTTTCACTAGTTTCAGCAATACCATATGGTCTTTCTAACAGTATTAGTTAACAATAATAGATATTCAGGCCACCAACTCAAAGTATTCAGTCTAGACTAATGTGATAACAAAGTTAAGTTTTTGGTGACAGGTCATAGTATGAATACTAAGATATGCCTTTTTTAAAAAAATATATTTTTTATTGATTTCTGAGAGGAAGGGAGAGGGGGAGAGAGAAACATCGGCCGATTGACCATTGAGAGTAGTCAATCGGCTGCCTCCTGCACTCCTGCTGCTAGGGACCAAGCCTGCAGCCTGGGCATGTGCCGTGACCAGGAATCGAACCACAGTCTCCTATATTATAGGTCGATGCTCAACTGCTGAGCTGTGTTGGCCAGGCAAGATACTCTTTAGGGCATACATAAATACGAAGGACTTAAGCTTTGGTTAAGTTTGTATCCAAAGTGTTTATCTTTTATTTTTTCTTTTGTACATGTTTATAGCAATTAATAGAAAAGACAGATAATGTTTTTGTGTTTTGTGGGGTTTTTTAATTTATCTTTATTGTTGAAAGTATTACAGGTGTCCCATTTTTCCCCCCCAAGTGACCCCCTCCACCTTGTTCCCACTCCCTCCCCAGGCCTTCACCCCATCATTGTCTGTGTCCATGGGTTATGCATATAATTTCTTTGGTTAATCTCTTCCCACCCTCCACTCCCCTTCCCTCTTTCTTCTGAAATATAATCATCTGTTACATGCGTCAATGTCTCTGGATCTGTTTAGTTCATCAGATTCTTTTGTTCATTAGCTTCTTAAAGAAGACCCTTCAACTTTTCCTGTAGTGCTGGTTTGGTGGTGATGAACTTTTGTAGCTTTTCCTTGTCTGAGAAGCTCTTTATCTGACCTTCAATTCTGACCTTAAATGATAGCTTTGCTGGGTAGAGTAATCTTGGTTGTAGTTCCATGTTTTTCATCACTTTGACTATTTCTGGCCACTCCCTGNCTTATTAATATCCTTGAGCATCCTTATAACCATTATTCTGAACTCTGTATCTGTTAGCTTTCTTGGATCTATTTCATTTAGTTCCTTTTCTAGATATTTCTTCTGTTCTTTCCTTTGTGACATGGTTCTTTGCCTACACATTTTGGTTGCTTCCAGGTGTTTGTTTCTGTGTATTAGGTAGAGGTGCCATGTCTCCTGGAATTTGTAGAGTAACTTTGTGTAGTAGGTGTCCTGGAGGGTCTAGTAGCTCAGCCTGAGCTGGGCCTTCTAGGTGCTCCCCTGTGTGACTGTGTGCACTGTCCTTTTGTAGTTGAGCCTTGGTTGTTGTTGGCGTCACTGGGAGGAATTGACCCCCAGACTAATCAGCTGTGAGGATCAGCTGCAACTATGGCAGAGAGCTGCTGTGCTGGAGACACCTCTATGGAGCAGGATTTACTTCAGTGGAGCTTTTGTGTTCACTAAGTGCACCCCTTGAGTGTGTCACTCGTGGATGTGGTAGGGTTGTAATCCAGCGTGGTCTGACCACCAGGTGCACTGTCTCTGAGGCCTCCTGGGAGGTGCAAAGTCAGCCTGTGCCAGTGCCTTGTCCAGGGCCACCCAGCATGAGCTTCGCGGGAAACTGTAGATGGCTGCTACTTGTTCTGGGCTTGGAGGTGTCCAGGAGAGGCCAAGCTGTGAGCCAATGCACCCTGCTGCTAGTGCCAGGCCTGGGGCCACTTATCAAGCCGTTTGGGGCATGCTGCTGCTTGTTTGAGAGATTTTAGGAAAGTCCTAAACATGAGGCTCGAGAGGCCACTTGCACAGAAAAGCCACTGGAAATGGCCTGGATGAGCCTGCAAGTAGGGAGGTGCGTGGCCTCTGGGAATCACCAGGGTGGAGCCAAAGGTGTGAGTCAGGTGCTGGCAATTCAAATATGGCACCTGCCTTCCGTCTGTGTGCGGAGAGGACTGGCCAAAGGAGCCATGCCTATGCCAGCTCTTCTGCCTGGGAGAAAGCTGCCCTTTCACCTCTCACCCCAGCTTCAGGCAGCTGGGCTCAGAGTGAACACATCTGGGTGAGCCCTTTAAGAGGAGCTATTGGGGTTCCCGCAGCTCTGACACTCGGCCACAGTCCCCGCTGGTTTCACAGCCTGGAGTTGTGGGGACGTTTCTTCCCTGCCCTGGAGCCCTGGACTGGGGGCTTGCTGTGGGGCTGGGACCCCTCACTCCTCCGGGAAATCCCCACCACTGAGATGTCCCTCCTGGGTTTCAACCGTGGCACCGGGTATGGGCCCGGGTCTGCTTCTCTGCAATTCAGCCCTGATCCACTTGCATCTCTGCCCCTCCTACCGGTGTTGGTGCTTCTTCAGTTCCCTAGTTGTAGGGTTTCTGTTCAGCCAGATTTCAGGAGGCTCTGAGTGATGGTGGTTCTGTATTTTAGTTTTAATTTTAATTTGGTTGTGGGAGGTGGCGGGTGGAGCTGTTACCTATGCCACCATCTTATTTCCTCTCAACAGATAATGTTTTAATTTTAGTAAACGATTCTTGTCTTATACCTGCATTTCTTTAATTCACTGGCCAAAGCTAGTTTGACTTTCAAGTAGTCATCACTTAGAGATTCTAAAACACATACCTGCCTTAACTCCTTTCAGATCTGACCATTCAGGCATTAGATTCTGGGTAAGTTTACCTTTTTTAGACTCTCCATGTAGGGTCGCCATGCCAGTCAATACTATATCTGGTTAAGAACCACTGTTTGAAAGGAAATTGGAATTTAAATTGTAGTTCTGTAGTGTGCTGTGAAATATAAATAGAGATGGCCAATTATACTGGAAGAAAAAAATAAGGCGCAGAAAATACAAAATTTCAAATTAGGCATTTCATTTTTGCTGCTTGATATTCTGTGCTTTATTTTGTGTCAGCACTATAGTGTGTTTGTCTGCCTATTTACTAGTTTCTTTTCCTAAACTGAACTTTTGAGGGTAGGCACTAGACATTGTTTACTTCTATATCATAAGCCTCAGAAATGGAGCAAAGAATATAGAAAGATGTTCAGTTCTCTGTAAAGCACCTAAACTTTGTTTGTAAAGTGATTGTTACCTTTAAAGCTTTTGTCTGTGACTGTTTCTACGCAGACATATTATTAATTGCTATTTATTGAATATTAGTAACTCTGATCATGTCACATAATTATCTCATATAACCTATAAAGAATGTGTTATTTCTACAAGAAGAAATTGAATCCTAAAAAGGCTAAGTAATTTATTTACCCAAAGTTACATATTGCAAAGCATTCATTTGTCACCAGTTCAATCTACTCAACTATACCTTTTTCATATTATACAGCCTCTGATGAATGTTCAGTATTATTTTTTTATGATCTTCTTGTGATAACTCTTCTGTGAAATTGTGGGTATAAGCACTAATATTATAAAATTAAAGTTATGTGCTATAGATAGACAAAATATAAAATAATGCAAATCATTTATTCACTATTTTTCTCAACTTCACGATACTTTTTAAGTTAGATTAGCTCATCGATGATGTTTTTTGGTTCTCTAGAGTAATGTTGATCCTCGAGATGATGTATTTGGATATCCTCATCAATTTGAATACAAACCAGCATTAAATAAGACAGAAGACAGGAAAGAATACAATATTGGTGTCCTCAGACACCTGCAGGTCATCTTTGGTCATTTAGCAGCTTCACAACTACAATACTATGTACCCAGAGGATTTTGGAAACAGTTCAGGTAAATTATGAGTGGTTGATAATTTTCGTTTTATAAAAATCTCTATGTACTAATTTTAAACTTCCAAAATATACTACACTAATCATTTAGTATTTCATAGCATTCTGTTTTTCTTGGTCATTTTTTTCTTTATTGTTGCCACAATAGGAGGAGATATCACAGTCTGGATTTTGCTAATTGTATGCCTTTGCTGTTTTTAATATTTTTTTGTTTTCCTCTGTTCCTATATTTTTTAGGTTTACAGGTCATATGATCTGTCATAACTAGTCAGCTTTGCTATCATAACAACAAAGCAGCCATAAACAATATGTAAATAATGGAATGTGGCTCTTTTGATAAAGTTGTACATAGACAATGAAATCAGAATTTTATATTGTTTTTATATGTCGTGAAATACTGTTATTTTGAATTTTTCAATCATTTAAATATACCTAAAACCATTATTTCCTGACCCAGTGGCTCAGTTGATTGGAGCATAGTCCTGTGCACCAGTAGGTTTCAGGTTCGATTCCCAATAAAGGCACATACCTTGGTTGCAGGTTCAGTCCTGTTCAGAGCTCCCACTGGAGGCAACTGATCGATGTTTCTCTCTTTGTGTCCCTTCATCTCTCTAAAAAAATCCTCAGCTGAAGATACAAAAAAATAATAATAAATAAATGTATATAAAATTATTCTAAGCTATTGGTTGATACATAGGCAATGGGCTGAATTTGGTTTGTGGGCTGTAGTTTACTTAGCCCATGAGTGTTCAAGAGGCTTGATCAGATTCAGGTATTATTTCTTATTTGCAGTGGCCAAAACTTCTTCATAGGTGGTAATAAGAGTCATTTAGTCATTATTGGCCAAGTCCATTATTTCATTATGGTTACAAAATGGCAGTATTCTAATTTTATCATTGATTATTTATTAACTAGATTGGGTCTATAAGGGAAACTTGCCTTCATCAATTAGTATACACAAATCTGAAGAAACCTTAATATTTAAATAAATAAGGAATCTAGGATAAGTGCCATTTTCCTTTATTTCTCTAAGTTTATAAGTAATCGTATTGTTTCATAACATCCTTCTCAAATGACCATTAAAATTTGGTCCATTTTTAGGTTGTAAAAAACTTAATTACTTATTCTGGTTTCCCCTTTCACTAATTTTATCAAGGCCTACTAAGTGCCTAACCACACAGCAGTCTTTTTTTGTGTAGAAAAGGCTATATAGTCCTTAGTGGTTTGGAATTCTTCGAGCAAAATACCTCCTACATATATTGAAGGTGGTAAAAGGGATAATGTGACTTCTGAGTCATTCTCTTTGTTTCAGTCAGGGTAGTACCCCACGTGTATGTGTAGTGTGTTAATATATAGAAATACAAGGTGTGGAAAAAGTAGATTTACAGTTGTTTGTATGTAAAGTAATACAATAATTAAAAAATAATTTTAGAAGAATAAACTGTTTTGCATACTCACATTTTTTTAAAGGATAGCTTATTGATTTTTAGAGAGAGAGGAAGGAAGTGCAAGAGAGAAAGAGAGATATGAAAGAGAAACATCACTCACCTGCCTCCTGCACACCCACTACTGGGAATTGAGCTGAAACCTAGGTATGCGCCCTGACCGGGAAATCAGACTGGCAACCTTTCCTGTACCTGGATAACGCCCAACCAACTGAGCCAAACGGGCCAGGGTAGCAAACTCACAACTTTAAACCCACTTTTGCCCCACCCTGTATTAGCACATCACTTAGGTTTATTTTGAGAATCAGGAATTTTTATAGTATATGACACCCGTTATTTTTCTATAAACTTCTGTATTTCACAAGTTAATCAGCCGAGATCATAAGAGTGATTTGACATATAATGTCTCTTTCCAGATATATATCGTTCCTCTTTCAGTACCATCACCTGGTAAATACCTCTCTCTCCTCTATCTGTTTTGGTACTTCTTTTTTCTTATTTGGTATATTTTTTATTCTGTCTTTAACTCAGTTAGACTTTTTCCAATATTCTAGTCAACATTTGTGTGATTTTTTGTTTTTGTTTTTTCTTTCTTTACTTTTATTTTACTTTATTTCCAAAATAAACAGGATTTATTTACATTATAATTTCATAGTTCCCCACCCTCACCATTTTTTTTTAAATTTTATTTTTGTTTAAAATATTACAGATGTCCCTTTTTCTCCCCAATGACCCATCCACCCCATCCCTTCCCACTCCCCAGTCCCTCGCCCCACCATTGGCCATTTCCTTGGGTTGTGCATATATGCATATAAATTCTTTGGTTACTCTCTCCCCCTCCACCTACCCACCCTCCTCCATGCCTAACATTTGTTTTTTTGTTCTTTCAAATCACTGTATTAAATATACTTCGAAATTTTATCTTAAAAATCTTCAATTATTTGTATGTATGTATAGTTATAATTAGGTAGCAAAACTATATATGTGGATGTATCTATCTGTATATGTATCTACATAGAGAGTTAAATATGTATTTATAGTTTTGCTTCTGAATTATGTTTGTATTTAAATGTACTATACTATAATTTCTTTAATTTAAATGTATATTTATGGAGGTTTTTCAGTCATTCTCTTCATACAATGATGGAGCCCACAATTTGTCTAGCACTGTTGTATTATTTATACTCTAGACACATAATATGCTCTTAATAAGTTTTTTTTCTTTTTGGTAACATTTATATAACATAGAACTCATTACTGTAACCATTTAACAGTGTACAATGCAGAGGCGCTTAGTACATTGAAAATATTTGTCATCACCACTTCCAGAATATTTTGTCACCCAAAAAGAAATCTCTGTGTCTGTTAAAGTCATTCCGTCTCCCCTTTTTCTGACACTGGCAATAAAAAGTCAGCATTTTCTATACAGATTTGCCTATTTTGAATAATTCTTATAAATTTAATAAGAAACATCGAATTTTAGGTTTAGCTTATTTCACTTAACCATGTTTTCAGTGTATGTCCATGTGTCAGAATTTCATTTCATACCAAATTATATTTCATTAAATAGATAACTTCACATTTTGGTTATTCATTCATTGGTGGACATTTTCAACATCATACCACTCAAAATGTTCTTTGGTTTTTTGTTGTTGTTTTGTTATAAAGTGTATCTCATTGTGGTTTTAATTTGCAATGCTCTAATGAATGGTAATATTGAGCATCTTTTCATGTGTTTATTGTCCATTTGCTTAGGTGTGGGGGGTTTTTGGTTTGGTTTGGTTTGGTTTTTTGAGGGAATATACAAGTACTTCCCACATCATCTTTTTTGTTGTAAGAATTCTTTTTGTATTCATTATACTAGGTTCTTATAGATACATTATTGACATTTTCTTTCTGTGGGTGGTTATTTTTACTCTCTTGGAAGTGCCCTTTGCACAAAATTTTTATTTTCTTTTTCTTAAATACAAGCAGAAATTTATTGAGAAAGTTACAGAGGTAAATGTGAGCCAGCTGGGCTGCATGGACTTAGGAAATGAGTTGCAGAGGAAAAAGAAAGGCCCTTAATGCTTAGGAGAAAGAAAGTAAAGGTATGTGCCTGAGAGAGAAGATACAGACATGCTCTAGAGGAGGGGTATGAACCCCACCCCAGAATTTTAAGTTTTGATGAAGCCCTTTTCCCTATTTTTTCCCTCAGGTTTCTACTCCAGTTCACTATTTTCTTATTGTGGTGAAATGATAAAGTAAAAATTCACCATTTTCAGTGTTTTAGGTGTACAGTTCAGTGGCATTAAGTACGTTTGCATTTTTCATCTTCCTAAATTGAAACTCTTTGTGCATTAAATAATAGCACCCGTACTGACGTTTATGTGTTGCTTTTTGTCTGCAGGTTTGCTGAATTTTAAGTGTTTAATGGAATGTTTAGGATTTTCAGTTTGTATTCCTTTATTTCTTTCTGTTGTCTGTGTCCTGGCCAGAACTTGCAGTGCAGTGTAGATGAATGTCATGAAAGTAGCATCTTTTCCTTATTGCTGATCTTAGAGAAATGCTATCAGTCTTTCACCATCAGATCTGGACCTCACACCTTATATATTAATGTTGACCCAAAATGGTTCAGGTACCTAAACATTAGAGAGAGAAAAATTTTTAATATTTTTTGTTTTAGAGAGAGTGGAAGGAAGAGGAAGAGATAGAAACATCAATCAGCTGCCTCCTGCACACACCCCTGTTCGGGATTGAACCCCAAACCTGGGTATGTGCCCTGATCAGGAGTTAGAACGGGCAACCTTTCTGTGCATGGGACAATATCCAACCCACTGAGCCACGCTGGCTAAGGCTAGAGAGAAAACTTTCAGAAGAAAACAGGGTGATAGCTTCATGACTTGGGATTCAGAGTGATTCTTAGCATGACACTAAAGGCATAGGAAACAAAAGAAAAACAGTAGCGCAACATTTTCTATGCAGTGAAAATATTCTTCCATAGTGAAATGGAAATAGTGCAAGGAAAAGTGTATGAAGAATTTCTTCCCAGTCAACTGTGCTATAAGAGAAATTTTAAAGAAAGTTCTGCCCTACTTGGTTTGGCTCAGTGATTAGAACATTGACCTGCGGACTGAAGGGTCCCGGGTTCTCTTCCAGCCAAGGGCACGTACCTTGATCTGTGACCCCGGTTGGAGCACGTGCGAGAACTTTGATTCATCCTCCCTCTCTCTCTCCCTTTCCACTCTCTCTGAAAAGCAATGGAAAAAGTATCCTCTGGTGAAAATTTTTTTCAAAAGTTGTTTTTAAATAAAGCTTTTTTCTAATGCTGAAAAAGAAAAATGAAGTTCTGATGAAAAGGTGAAACTTAGTAGGGAAACTTGGAATGTCAAGATTAAAGGAAGAGCAACAAAAATGTGAAATACTGGGTACTTACAGTACCCTATTTCTCTTCTCTGATACCAATAGTAGTATCTTGATTGTGATATTTGTACTACAGTTTTGTAAGATGCTACCATTTAGGGAAATTGTGTGAATGGCACACAGGATATGTTTGTGTTATTTCTTAAAACTCAGTGATTCTACAATAACCCCAAAGTAAAATTAATACTTTATATGTGTATAAATATTGAAAACAAAAATAACAATGAGTAAAGAAGTCATCCAGTATATCTCAACATAATACATTTAACAATTGTAACATAAATGGATAAAAATAAAGGCCATTGCATAGCTGTGAGACTTCTCTGTGGTATGTGAATGGCAAAATACATAAACTCTGCATCATAAGTAATGAATATATATAATAATTCATAGAGCAACTATTAAAAATACAAAGAGATACATAGGCAAAATGCCAATAGATGCGCTGAAATAGAATACTAAAATATATTTAATCCAAAAAAGAAAAACTCCTGATATATAGAATGATATGCCTAAATTCAATTATGTCAGCAGTAATATAAATTGTAAATTGATTCAGTTTAAAGAACATAGGTTGTCAGATGAAATTAAAAAAAACTCCAGCCTGGCTGGCATTGCTCAGTGGTTCGATTTCTGGTAAGGGCACATGCACTGGCTTCAGGCTCAATCCCTAGCAGGAGGACTCTCATCTTTGATATTTTTCTCTCTCTCTCCCTCTCCCTTCCTCTCTCTGAAGTCAAAATAAAAAAATAAAATAAAATAAAATAATAAAATAAAATATAATATAAAATAAAAAATAAAATAAAATAAAATATAAAATAATAAAATAAAATAAAATATAAAATAATAAAATAAAATAAAAATGATAAAATAATAAAATAAAATTATAAAATTCAAAAAAAACACTCCATTATATGCAGTGTGCAAGAAAGCTAATTTGATTGTAATGCTGAAGATTAAAAGTAAAGGAATGAAAGCACACAATCATGTGTATCACACATATATCAAATTGGTTAAAGTAAAAACATAGTGACATATAGCTAGGATGCACAGAAACTCTGTCATCTATTTCTCATGTAAATGTAAAGTAAAATAATACAGCCAGTCAAGAAAGCAATTTGGCAATTTATTGTAAAACTGAACATGTAGTACAATACAATTCAGCAATTGTGATCATGAACATTTATGCCAAAAAAGGGAAAGCTTTAGTTCATGCCAAAACTGTTGTACACAAATGTTCACAGCAGCTGTATTCCTATTAGCCCCAAACTGGAAACAACCAAGATGTTCTTGCACAGTTCAGTAGTTAAACAAACTGGTATAACCATGTTATGTGATAAAAAGAACTGAATTTCTGAAATGACAAAGTTTTAGATGTGAAACACAGATTAGTGCTTGCTAGAGGTTTTGACTGAGGTCGCAGGTCGATGGGTGTGACTGTAAAAGGACCACTCAGGAGATTCTTATGATGGTAACTGTTCTGTATCTTGACTGTGGATAAAATTGCATTCAACTAAATACCCAAGTATAAGCAGAAGTACACTCGGAGAAATCTGAGTAAGGTTGGAGGTTGTACCAATAGGAATATCTTGATTGTGATATTTGTACTATAGTTTTGTAAGATGTTATCATTGGGGGAAGTTATGTGAATGGTACACAGGATATGTTTGTGTTATTTCTTACAACTCTGTGATTCTACAATACTCTCAAAGTAAAATTTATGTTGTTGTTGTTAATCCTCACCAAGGATATTTTTTCCATTGATTTTTATAGA